>JABFPM010005540.1:0-11142 GCA_022817325.1 Idris sp. 1 HC-2018 | reverse complement strand
CAAACCAATAGCGTTAGACGATGTTGATAGACAATAGCTATCCAATGTCGAGCCAATGTTGTCGGACAGTATCGAAATCAAGCATCGTTTGTATATCTTGAAACCATATTAGACCAACGCTGGCTGACAATATCGTAGATTGAAGTTGGACCGACGTCTTCATGCATTCAGTTTACTAGCACTGATCATCATTTTTAAAATCATAATTCTCTCAGTGTATTTCAACAACGTTTCATATAAACCAGTCTACCGTCGCAGCTAAGTAAGTAAGGATCCGGCTTGTCACCTGTGTGACCAGAGTTTGATTCCTAGCAGCAGCAAAGAATTTTTCATTAAATAAAAATATTAACAACAAGGTTAATGTATGCAATAAAGTAAAAGTTATTTTAAGTAAATTAAAATTATAGTCTCGTAAAAAACTTATAAATAATTTAAAATGTACATAATAATTAAACTTTATAATTAAAATTTAATAAATATTTGGATTTAACGTGATTTTTTTTGCTACGTGGGTATGAATCAATGTTGGCAGACAACATTGGAACAATATTGGCTGGTTCAAGATTGAGCAGATATTGTAGCAAAATATCTAGCCATTGTTGTCTACCACTTATTGGAAAAGTGAAAAGTAATTGAGTGTTATCTGCAAATCAGGTGCTCTTGCCAATAGGTCTCGTGGTCTAGCGGTTAAGGTGCGTGTCGTCGATGGAAGAGCAGTAGCAGCAGCAGGCAGGAGTAGTTCTATTCCCGACACGGCAACACTTTAATTTCCTCTTTATTTTCAGATTAATTCTATATGACTAGGCACGTGCGCGCAGAACAAATCGACCAAGCCAACACACAACATTGTTGTGATATTTATTTTGTAAATAAATTTTTTAATATTAAAATAAAAAAAGCTAAACACGCGTGTTACACGCATGTAACACGTATTTTTAACAAGCATCTTGTAACACGCACGTTTTTTTCACGGGTAGGCAATAATGACTAGATATTTTGCTACAATGTCGGCTCAATCTTGGATCCCTATATTGTGCCAATATTAGCCGGATATCTTCTGCCAATATTGGCCCGATATTGGGGTATAATATTGGCACAATATAGGCAGACAATATCAAGCCGAAGAATAACATGTTTACATCCCAATATCGGGACAATATCGGTGACCAATATCAACTGCCGATGAACAATATTGGGCCAATGGTAAATTTCCACATGGGATAGAAATTTATTGTTCTTTCTGAAATGTTAATTTTTTTAAAATCAGCAGAACAAAATAGTAAAAAAAATTAAAATATTCCCTACATAATTGCCACCTCGAAAGCATAATTTCCCCGAATCATTTACCGGAAATATCGACCAAAGGGTTTGTTTGCACGAATCGAACAACTATACGTTTGTCGTAGCGTGGTAATCACAACTCAAGTCCCTCATAAACGTAGCGTTGATCAATAAAGCGGCATTTTGTCGAATGTTAGAAGAAGAAATTCATCATATTTCTGGAATGTCTTGGCGTTTATAATGAACGTTTTGCGATGTTCGATCGCGGCTTTCATAATACAGCGTACCGTGGACCAATAATAGGCAGGAATCACGGTCCATTTAATGCTCAGCTTGTAACCGAGTGCTGTTGCCAAAAAGAGAGAAAGTAGCGGAACGAGCGTTAAAGAAAGACAGACGAAATAAGCAGAGGGCGCTACGGGTCAAGAAACTTCGCGTTAAATTCATTCGTGAAAATTTCATGAATTATGACTTGGGATTGCCCCGTTTGTATCTCAGCTACAAACTAACAACTGGGAGTGGTGGCATATACAATTTAAAAATGGATTTTTTAGAAAAATTGTAATACCAACATAAAAAATCGAATTTCTCTATTCGAACTTTTTTTTCAATGGTACTAACATGACAAACAATAAATCTGTAAGTTGAGTATTGCCAATATAAAACAATAAATTCAAAATTTTTTTACATAACCTTAAGTGAGGGAAAAAATCCCTAGATTTTGAACTATCAACAGCGTAACACAACAAGCTAAGATTTTATTCGGCACTGCCAATGTCAGAGTAAAGTTTTCTAGTGTTTTACTGTGGTAACAACAAAATTAAAAATCAAAATTCTCTAAGTTTCTGCAGTGTTAAAATTATTTCAAAATGTACTCTATTTTTTGCAAAGCTGTCATCATTAAAAATAAAAAATTCCCTAGCTTTTGCAGTATTGCCACCATTAAAAATTAAAATCCTTTAGTTTTTAAAAATTCCCAACATTAATGTTCCTGCCTACATAATAATAATAAATTCTCTAGATTTTTTTTAAAATTATTTATTAGACTGTTTTAAAAACAAATAAATAAATTTTTGATAATCGAGTTCTTGGTCGAAAATTCGTTGTAATTAGCCAAAAAAAGAAATATGGATTTTTAATATTGCAAGCTCGCACAGATCAAAAATGTGGTTAGAAAATTTTCATCAAATTTCGTATTTGCATTCTAAGATGATGAAACGTTTAAGACTAATTTTCATTTATATTAATAAATTTCCTTTCTTTTAGTGAATTTCTTTCTAAAACTTAGTTTAGTTGGACCTCTTCCTTAAGTAAGAGGTATGTCATATTTAATAAGATTTGCATGAATATTAGAAACAATATTACAAATAAATGCAAATTTAAAAACAAAAATGTTGAAAAATTTAATTTATCGTTCTTAAAATTTTCATCTAAATCATGTAAAAAATAAGTAGAAGTCAAATTAAAAGTTATTAAAAACAAGTTTAGTATTGTAATTGATTAAAAATACCATTTTAGACCTATAAAAATTGTTATATTTTCTTAATATTTAGATAATACATTTAAACAATAAAACGGTGTTAAAATGTTTATAACCACTATTTTGACTTACGCTTATAATAGAATATTGAAAAATTTAGTTCTTTTGTACCAAGCTTTATTTAATGGTTAATCACAACTATTTCTAGATCAATATTTAAAGGTGTACTTTTTTCTGAAACAGTATCTAATATGTATACAGTTTTAAAACTTTTTTACGGTATAATCATCTCAAATTAGCCGAAAATAATGTTGCGACAGATGGAAAACCGCGGGCTTTTACATAATTATCGCGTGGGTCACATTACCGCGACTACCTGGACCATTCATTTTTTAAGATCCGCAGCTTGTTCTGGATGCGCTATCGCAACTGCAGGCGGCGTCACGCGGCTCGTAAAGCAGTCGTACGAGCTGACCAGTTAACTGAAATTAATGGAAGCATAAAGTTTTCAACAGCTGCTTCGACGTTGCATTATGCCTAGTATGCATCCAAATTGCACACTCACCATACACTATATATGTATGAGTGTAATCAAAATACCAGTAGAAATGGCGAAATACAAAGTTGTTATCAATCCATAGGAAATGTAAAAATTTGTTCATCCTGATCACACATGACGATGAAGATTTGAGAAAAAGGTGTTAGAAAGCAGTTTTTAAAGCAATGATAGAAAACGATTTCAAGCGACGCCCGACTTAGATCGGACTTGCAATGATATTCTAATGGCAAGTCTAAACTTTGTTTCGAGTTAAATTGTTCCTGAATACGGCGTATCGCGAGGACCGGAAATTAAACACGGAAGTTAAACTTGCGCCGGCTGTAATGATAAGTGGAGTACAAGTTGTCTATTAGTTTAGTCACTCGAAGTAGAAAGTAGTCTTATTACATCCGCTACGTATTTCGTCACGAAACAAAAAGAGACAAACAAATGTCGGGGAGAAACATACCCCTGAGAATGAAACACGTTTCAACTTCATTATCTTCAAAATTGAGTTAAGCCTCGGAAATGTCAGCGCGCATTATACTTAGATTTCGATGAAAAGACGTCGAATAATAATTCCAATTCATTGCACAATATGAATAATAATAGGATATTTTAATATTAAGTAGGCAAAAATTGAAAAAATTATGACAAACGTATAATAAAAATGTGCAGTAAATGTCAATTGTGCAACAACAAGCAGATATTGCACATTTTCAGAATTAAAAAAATTGTATTGTAGAAGTACAACTAAACTTTGCAATAAAAAGTATATTGTGCAATAAAGCTAGAATTTCCAAAAGTTTGTTTTTATTTTTTTTAATGTGCAACTGAACAAAATAATGCACATTTTTGTGGCTTACAATGTGCAATACAAAATTAATAGTGCAATAGAAGTAAAACTGAATATATATTACACATTTTTGTTGCTTAAAACTGTGGATTTTTTTTGTTTTTCAATTGATTCTGCTATTAGAATCATTTAATTTGCCATATTGCATAGCCAAATTACTAAACGACCTTTGCCCCTTTAGAAAATCCGTCCCTGCTGCGGCGCAAGGGTAATTCAGGGCCCGCCAATCTTCCGCCCTTTTCTCTTTTTCTTTCGCACGCGGTCGATATTACAGCGTGTGACGGACGACAGTGGTGGCAAGGCGGGAGGGAAGGGAGGAATTTTCCGGTGGCTCGTCGATTCTTTCCAAGCAGAATAATTCAACATAAAAATATGGTGTCTGTTTACGCTGCCAAATCTTTTATCGTTTCTACACAGATAGCTTCTTTGCTGTTGCCTTTCGAGGGAGTCACGCATTCACACTGAATTGAACACTTTACATCTTTTCTCTGTTACCACTTCGACAAATCACGACAGCGCGGGATCTACTGTTTAACAGTTGTATTTTTCAACGATTGGTTTTCTTTTGCAAAACACTTCGAGACAGAGATGTGCAATTTTTACTTTCAGCTGCAAATCAAAAAGATCTTATTTTCCAAATATTATTTTCAAATATTTCCAAATAATATCTTAAATTTCAAAGGTAAGTTATTGAATAATCAAGAATTTTTTATAACAGTTGCAAATCATAAATGTGCAATATGAAAAATAAACATTCTTTTTTATAATAATTTTTATTGAAATTGTGTAATGTGCAATATAATATTTTGACTGCACATTTGTATTGATTAAATTTGGCTCTAAACGAAAAAAAAGTTAAACTTTCACTCTAAGTATATTAAAGTAATAAATCTCAAAAAGGCACAAAGTGTATTAGAATTTCCATAGCTTTTGTTACGGTACAAAATTTTGTTTTCAAACTTTAATCGTGAATATCTCAAAATTGCATTTCAAAACTTTAAGATACGCGATTGTGAATTCATACTTGCACTTCATTTTACCGGTTTTAATAAGCATAAACAATAATATTATTTATTACTTTACAATAAACTTTCAACCTTCATTCTCACGTGTTTAATATTTACAATTACCCATTTAACTTTCGAATAGAAATCAAAGTGTACTATCTCTATCCAAGACTTAACCTTTTTCATACAATCTTACTAATCAATATATTTTACATCCAGATTTGTTATTGCACACATTTTTCTTAACAGAAAAAAATGTGTTCTATTCTTTGATTCTCTGGTTTTATTGGTCTGTCTATATATGGCCAGTATATAAATACTGGCAAATAATCTGGAATTAATTGATACTCAATTAAATTCCAATCTTTAATTATACTATACAAATACTGCATGAGTATTGCACAGTATGTTTGTTTAGTAACATTGCACATAAAAAAGACAACTTTTCAAATGTAATAATGCTCATTTCATGGGTTTAAAAATTAGGAACGATAAAGTGTGCAATGCAACGTAAAATGTACGTAATTGCACATTTGAAATCAGGTTATAAAACGTATTCTATCGTAAAGAGAACGACTCTTCAAATCGAATCAATCACTAAGAGCCGGCAATGTAAACGTGAAACCGAGGGAGAACAAACAGAAGAAAGGCGCTCCCTTGTGTGGCGCTGCAGTCGGCAGTGCACTTCTTTCGTCGGACGGCGCCCTTGTGACGCCGACAATGGCAACGGACTGAGAGTGTCCCCCACCCCCTTTTGCCTCCTTCGTCTTAGCGCCTTATTCCCGCGAGACAAGAACAAAACGCGTGTGAAAAAGGCACCGCAGCTCCCCCTCGACTTGATACCTGCCCATTCACCCTTTCTTCTTCCGACAACTACTTCGTTATTGTACTTTTCGGTCGAGTGCCTTGCGATAGGCTATTTTCTTTTGATGAGCTCCGTCACGTGGACTTTGAAATCGCGGCATTGTACGGGACAAAAGTGATAGCAACTTCGACAAGGGGTTGTGATGAACAATGCAAGATGCACATTTTGTCGAAGTTAATTTTTAGAGATAAAAAAATTGACGAAGAAAGTACGGTTTATTCGTTTTATTTTATTAATTGACTTTTTTTTCGAAAGTATGGCTTAACAATTATTTGTCCAAGTGGAAACAAGTTGTTTTGAGGATAATTGCTCGGTGAAATCAAAATGTGCAATTGATAATAAAGTAAATTAAAATGATCTAATAATTGAATTTGCATCGATATTTATTACAGTAATAATTATAATAAGACGTTTCTTAAAGTATAAGAAAATTGGTAATTTACAAAATATGTGCAAGTATATTATTGAAAATAAGCAATAAACAAGTTTTAGATAATCAATTAAAATATATATTATGAAAATGTGCAGTACTTGATGTGAAAAAATAATATTTGTATTTTAAATTTGTTAAAGAATAACTCACGAAAATGTGCAAAAGAAATTATATAAAATATACAAAAAGAAATTGATAAAAAATGTTTAACATTTTAATGGCCGGATGTATAAAATGAGGTCTTATTGTTTTACAGCAGGAATCGATTTGCGTAATCAGCAACGCTGCGTCAGCGTCGTTCCTTTTATTGTCGTAAATGTTTTCAAGGATCTTTGCACGCGGGAATCTTGCGAAAAGCATTTCTTTGATATGATTCTTCTAAGAAATAAAGATAGACTACTAGATAAGTGTATCATTTTTTTGTTTCTTGTAATTTATAAATTGATACATATGAATAAAACATATGGTCATATCAGCACACGATGTGCAATTTTTATTGCACATTTGAAAACAACTCAAATTATTTAATTTTCTTCTTTTAATTTCAAAGATTATCAGAAACATATCAAATTACTTTGTACCAATTTTTATTGCACATTTCAATTTATTGGTTTTTCTCGTATTAAGTATTTTATAACGCACATTACAAATTTATTATTTCCTCTGAAATCAAAAATAATAAAGACCGAAATACACGCAGAAAACAAAGATACATATTCAACCCCACAAAATTGTAATGGACAAATCCGAGCACGAGCTTGGAATGGAACATGATTTTTTATGTTGATGGCGTTATTACGATTTTTATATGTATGGATATAACTTCATTTGTGATGTTATGCTTTGATTAGCTCTGCGCTTTGCTTTCTTTTATGGCCGAGCACTCTTTCTTTATGTATTCTGAACGTGATGCGTTATGGGGTTATATTACACTGCTCGACAATTTTTTTTGTCGATACCACTTGAGTAGTCTTTCTTATCGAAAAAACTGGTTAGCAAATTTCACTTTTAAAAGAAAAAAAACATAGCTAAATGTACTTTTATCAGATTATATTTACAAATTGTATACTTTTTTTGACAAATTGAATTTTGGCAAAGTACATTCCTAACACGTAATCTGTCCGGGCTAGGTAAATATTGAACACTTTGTATTACGTGCAAGTTATTCTCGGCAAACTGGCGGAAATATTTCACTTTACCATTTAATCATTAAGCATAACCCAGACCATGCTGAAAAATGCAAAAGACATTGCACGTGTAAATGAGAACGATAGATAATTCACGAATCACACAAATCGTGGCGAGCTGTTTTAAGACACGTGCCGTTTCAAACAGGATGAGCTACACAGACAACGCGCAAATGTATATCAGACAGCTGGCACGTTGATGAATGAGAAATATATACATATACTTCATATATAAATTATAGAAATTCTATTCTGACTATTATTAAATGTTCAAATAGAGATTTTCATTTCTAAAACAAGCATATTGAAATGTGCATTTTCAACTGTTTCATTTGGCTTGTGAATTTACAATTACTCGTTATAAAATTGACTTTATATTAAATTTCAAATAGAAGATGAGAAAATACTTTACGACATAAAAATGTGCAGCTTTTCAACATTAATCTGTAATTTGTATTAAAAGTTTTATATATACAATAAAACTGAATTTTGAATTGCACAATTGATCATGAAATGTTCACTAGAAAAACGGCAAATTTTATTAAAAAAAAGTTTGCAGTAAAGTAATTAATTCAAAAATATAAAATAAGCCGTTTCAAGTTATATTAAATGTTGATGTTTTGATGAGCAATTTGTGTTTAAGTTTATTACACATTTTTTTAATGGACGCACACCAAGCTTATGTCTTCATGACATATTATTTAAGGGACAACGTATGCGAAACATAATCTTCAACGAGTCATGTACGTCGGTCGGCAACGTTCTGAATCCAAAGACAAACACTCGCACGTGACCGAGGATCTTTAAGTGCGGCGAATTTATACGCAGATGGTCACGTTTCCGGTTATCTACTTATCTAAGTAGCGCCGCACATCGCGTTAAGTACATTTGCGAACCGAACTTTGCACAAAAAAAACAGCTATTTGAAAGTAAAAAATAACAAAGTCTGAGTTTTTCCTGATCATTACTTAATAATTCAAACCATTTTTCCTGCAATTGCACATTTTCAATTGTGCAATATCTACCGTGTAATAAAATGTTTATAAGAATAAAATACATTTATGCTGAAAATTTTGTATTTTAATTTTGAGATTTAACATGAATAAAATAGTACAATAATATAGTGCAATATTACACAAAATTTTATTGCAGTAAAGAATAATAAATTATTTTCCAAAATAAATTTTACCCAAAATTACATCGCTACATAAAAAGGGTCCTCTAAAAAATATGCAATAAATAAAGTCTGTTATCACATTTTACATTGACAAAATCTTATTTAGTTTGCCGCGTATTTCACGTGAGATCAGATAATCTTGTCAGAGTCCCCAGTTTGGGAAAACATCCAAGAACCCGTCCACAGAAATCAAGTTGACGCCTTGTAAAACAAGAAAACGTCAAAGACCCAACGTCCGAGGCATTTATCCCGCGTGGCATTAACAAATGATCGTGCCTGTTTTATCGTTTGATCGATGAGCCACGTCGGTATGATCAATATGAATAGTTAAAAAAAACCGGCAGATTTTCGGGAATAAAAAAGAAATCCAAATACGACATTAAAATGTACACTTGCATCACCAAAAGAGGTCTTTCTCTTATCATTCATGGCATGTAAAATACTCGCCCGCATTCATGATGCTTATCAGAGTTGGATACAACTACTTACAAATATATATTGGAAGGTGCAATTTTTTTAAAAAATAATTGCGGTATTAATTAAAATTATCATAATTAAATTAAACTCTTTTAATTATTATCATAATTTAATTGTAAAAGTTTATAAAAAGGAAATACATGTGCCAAGGATAATTGCACATTCTATTGCACATTTTTATTGCATATTAAAAAATGTTTTTATGATTCATCCGTTGAAAAGATAATTTTGATTTAAAATGAAAACCTGTAAAAAACAGTAGAACAATTCAATGAAAATGTATATTTCTAATGTAGATATTTGAATTGGCTCCTTACACTGGCTAAAATACGTGTGCGTCCTTGGTCGCTGTTAACGTCCTTGGTATCGCGTTTATATCTTGCTTGCGTTTTATATTTCTTGTCGCTAGATAATTTCACTGGTTGAGTTACGAGTACTTGTCGCGTCTTCGGGTAACGTTATGTCGTTGTCAAAAGACAAGGGACAGGGCGGGTTATTCGGGATCGATGTCAAGCCGAGAACCGAGCTTTTCGACGCGCTAACAAAACTCCTACGTGACGAAAGCCGCAAATGCCTCGGCGCGCGACAGACAATCTGCGGATTAATAGGCGCTGCCGGCAAAATTGATTTCATCGGCACGAAATGAGACGACGTGGAACTTTGTTGACTGTCATTTCAATAGCCTCGTAAAGTCGAGGATCGAGTTAAGGGCTGCAATAAACATTGCACGATTGACAAATGAGCAGCGGATAATGTGCTCGAGCGCGCGCGATTGTTTGTCCGCTCATTGTTTTGGCTTTTATCCGATTTAATGTATATTGCCAGAAAGTTTTTTTTTTATTTCACTAACAAAAGATGTTTGAATTTGTTCTCAACTTGCCATAATTAGAAATTGCTTTTCAATAAGAAAAGTAATACGCATAAAACTTTAATTGTCTAAAAAACGAAACGCTTACAACTTGAATTTCATTTTTTTGTCAGTTTTATATTTACATGTTTGTTAGTTTCAATTTTCAAAAGGTATTTAAGAAAGGTGTATCATTTAGAGTGTCATAATTCTATTTTGAAAACGATCGCGATATGAGCAACCTGCTATTTTGGGTTGCAAAGAACCGGCAATTCATTGGTTATCCAAACATTTGAAGTTGTAATTCGGCACGCTCGGTGCCGGTGAATAAAAAGCGACGACCAAGAGAGGACGGGACAATCGGAGGCGGCATACATTTGTTTCCACGTTTATTTCCGTTTGGAGTTAGTTCTCCGATGCGGCGTCTGGTGTTAGCAACACCGACTACGGATTTATTGGACCGTGTAAACATGTACATGAGCAATGTTAATTCTGGAGCTACTTACACCGAACTAAAGACTATTACGAGGCATTAAAATATTGTTAAATGTGTTAATTAAATTCTTATGACAAAAAATTAACCCTTATACACTACCGAACTAGTTTGGAAAATATGAATGTCTTCTCCTGTTCAAAAAGTGCAATACACCTGCAGAAGTTAATTACACTAGAACCAACAAATTTATTTCAATTTGAAAAAACAATTTGATAGTTGTAACTTGAAAAGCAATCGTGAAAAAACAAATGAAAAGTGATCAAACAGCCATCTTCATTGATCCCGGAAAAAAGTTTGGACCAATCAAATGAGCGGGTCAAACCCCAAGAGCGACCCTGCGAAAACGCCATCGATTGTCTAACCAAACATTTGAAGTAGTAATTCGGCGCTCTGTCAAATAAAAAGGGTACAATTGTCGCATACATTTGTATTTCCACGTTGATTTCCGTTTTCCAACAAGTCAGCCAGTAGGATTTTTAACGGAATTTCTCGGGCCGT
>JABFPM010005539.1:0-11142 GCA_022817325.1 Idris sp. 1 HC-2018 | reverse complement strand
TTAGTTTATTGAATGCGTTGAAATTTGCTTTGGTTTTTTGGCCTATTTTTTCGTATCTCCTATATTCGATTAAATGAAATTACCAGAGTTAACAACTTTTTAGATAAGAAATAAAATCTTCACTACCGGTTAGTTACTGAAAAAGAATCATAGCAGAAGA
Source organism: Idris sp. 1 HC-2018 (assembly GCA_022817325.1). Taxonomy (NCBI): domain Eukaryota; kingdom Metazoa; phylum Arthropoda; class Insecta; order Hymenoptera; family Scelionidae; genus Idris; species Idris sp. 1 HC-2018. Next base: position 10,982 of record JABFPM010005539.1, on the reverse strand, counting down.
ATACAAAAAAAAGAAGCAGTTCACGTAGATTAAAGAAAAAGTAAAAGAATGATAATTTGCTCAACTTACTTAGTTTACGTGAGACGACTAAAAACATAGCAACGTGTAATTTTTTTTTTTTTTTAGTTTTTTGTTCAAATAATATTTACCAAAGCAGTGTATGTTGCAAAATGCAGTGGTAACTGCAAAATTTTCAAGAATATCGACAAGCAATTTGCGTCTAAACTTAAGTGATGGTACCCAGTTATTTATTGAATTTAATTTGAAAAAACAATTGAATTGGAAATTTATGAAAACCACGTTCAGAGTTAAGTCTAACATGTGTTTCCAATAAGTTTTAAATAGTCTTGTACATTGAAAGCGATTGTAATGTATTGATATTTTGTATTAAAGTATAAAATTTATCATAGCGTATAGTATTCATGAATATGGAGTATGTTACAAGTTCTAAAAACAAAGAATGTCTCATATAAACGACACGTAGCCATCAAAGTCAGGTATCAACGAACCACTTAAATTGATATTGAAGTACTTTTAATATAAATGCTTTAAAATTTTAAATTTACATTCAAAAATATAGATTTTAATTTTTGCCTGATCAAATTAAATTCATAATAAAAGCTAAAAAATAACGAAAATTGGAATAAAAATAGGCTTCTTTTTTTATTGCTTTATTTCAAAGTTTCTAGTTTTCTGTGGTATTTTATAAATACCTGTGAAAAAAACATGTTGAAATTTGCAAAATAATATCAGAAAAAAATTGAAAACGATTTTTTTTTTCGTAGTTCGAATTAAACATCGAACAATCAATGTATTTTTATAACAACCCAGAAATACATTGAATATAATTTGTCTGAACAGATATTTTTGATAAATAACCATTTTTTTAAATTTACGGTTGCCGTAATTTATCATATCATAGTAAAAATTGATTACTGGAGTTTGTTCTTTTTTATCCTGCTATATTCGCAAATTAAAACAATGTACATTTTTTAACACGTAGATAGAGATGTATAAAATAAAACCGAAACTTTGCATTTTTTTTCAAACAACTCATTTGAAATTAAGGATTCGAAAATTAAATTCAGTGTGAAATTTTGACAACTGACACTTTGTCTTTCAAAAATCAATCGTTGAATTTAAATTACAGATACATAGCGGTAACTCAGCCAATAAAGTACGCCAAGCACAAGAACAATAGAAGAGTGTGGTTGACGATACTGTTAGTGTGGGCAATTTCGGCTGCGATTGGTAGTCCTATTGTTCTTGGTTTGAATAACACTCCCAATCGGATAGCAGATCTTTGCCTGTTCTACAATACGGACTTTATCATCTACTCCAGCTTATCCAGTTTTTACATTCCCTGCATCATAATGGTATTTCTTTACTGGAACATATTCAAGGTACGATAACAAGATACTGTTTTCGCTACTTTACGTTGAATAGAAAAGACAAAATTAACCAGATATTAAATTTGTAAATTTAAAAACAGATTATACATATATAAGAACCTTAGAATTTAAGTTTTCCCGCATTTTTAGTTGGTATTCAATGTGCATAGAGGGCGTTCCAATGCAAACTAAGTAGCACCACTTGAATCTAACTACACAACAAGTAAATGTAGATTTTTCTATCTAAATGTACATTTTAGTTTTCAAATAAAGTTACTAGTTAGTTATGTTATAGTTTAATTTATCAAATTTACAAGTTTTAAGGTAAGACTTGTATGAAGGTCCGTATTTTTAGGGTGCCTCCTATTGAATTATTTTGGAATTTCATCCTAAAACTAAAAAAATTAATTTCTGAATCGATGTTATATTGCATAATTTGGCATTTCTATATGATTTTAATAACAAGAAAAAAAATTAGAAAATTGGAAAAAAAAAATTTTTTTTATAACAAAAATGTATAATTTGATAAAAATAAAATACAAGATTTTAAAAATAGGACTTATCTTATAAAAAATACAAACAACGAAATTTGTTTATGATTAATTTAAATATTAAGATTTCGATTGTTATATTTTAAAAACAAATTGTACTCCCAATATTGTTAACATTTTAGCACATTAATTGTTCTAATTAAGATAAATTTGTTATACTTTCTTGTTAAAATCTGACATTCTGTTAGAAAGTTTAAAGTGTGTTCGTTTTTAGTTTAGCTCTTATACTGCTGATATATTTTTGTTCAACTTTGACAATTAATATCTCAGTTTTTTACTCAAAATTATGTTCAAATTTTGCAATTTTGTAAATTTTAGTACCAAGAATACTTATGATTTTTTTTATCAAAATCTGACGTTGAGGGAACAATGGAGGTTCTACCTTAAGTCTGTGCTATGTCCCTAGTAGGAATCGTAACTGGGCTCTATATGGGTCCTATATCGGATAAATTTTAGCCCTAACTGGGGCATATGTTGGTCCTATACCAAATTTGAAGTAGCCCCACGCGAAATGTAACGCTGGGGCCTATTTAGGCCCAATGATGGAATCCATTAAATAATACGCTCCAATTTTCATGTAGCAAATGAAAATTTGGCCACGATTGGTCCAAGCCTGGCACCCAATCTTTGTTCAAAAAAATTTGCTTTAATTTCAATTATTTATTAATTTATAATACATATTTACACTTATAATTTTTTTAAGAGACTATGTCAAATAACTTTTACTTTGCACTTGCATTCACTAAGCTTTTACTATTTTTATTTGAAGAAAAAATCTCTGCTGCTGCTAGGAATCGAACAGGTGACAAGCCGGATCCCTACCCACTTAGCTGTGACTGATTTTCATGAGATTTTGTTGAACTATAGAGACAAGTTTTCAAGTATGTGAACGAAATGACAGAAATAGATAAAAATTTAAGTGTATATATTTAACTACTGCAAATTTTAAATTGAAAAAATTGTTATTAAAAATATATTTGAATACATCTTTACAAAACTAATTCTTAGCATTTTTTGTTTTTATAATTGTAATAATAATGCTCAACTTTTGTGTTATGAATTTTTTTTATCTAGTTCTGTACATTTTTTTCTGTTTAAATTTGTACAATTTTAAACATAATATTTGTACATTTTTTGTCCCATAAATGGAGCCATATATGAATTTTTACTTGGGTAAATATCGGTGGGATTCTAACTTAAAATTAGAACTTGGATTTGCATCAATGATTAAGTAAAAGAAAATTTCCTAACAATTACTAATTAAATAAGCAAATCTACCAAATGTGCTTATTATTTAAAAATAATTTTTCGACACTTAGTTTTCTATCTTTAACCAAAAGATTTTTGGTGATATAACATTAATCGAATTAAAAATTTTTGAATTATATCAATAATGCGATACATAATTTGTATACATGATAAATTGGGTATTGATTGTTGCGTAAACAACAAGTGCCGTATTGTATACAGAATGTACTATATATGGATCAGTACATACGCATTCGTTAGTATAATACAACTGTGTGCCGTTAAAGTGCACGTCATGTACACATTTCGAGAAAAATTTATTTAAATATATAAACAATTCAATTAACTGTTTGATGTTAAAATTACAAGGTCTAGTGGTTTTGAACTTTGAACCATTTATTTTACGCTCAAACTTTGATTATAATTTACAATATACTATTTTTTATTTTTTACGATCAATTAATGTGCTAATTAAATTCTAAAATTCACAGATAAGTATTACAAAAATGTTGATTGAATTAAAGTTGAAACTTTTAACGAAGTTTTTATTATAAAATAGTATTTCACTTTATTAAAACTACTCAGTGAAAAAATGTACTTTGATACAATGCTTAGTATATTATATATATTTAGTATAGTATATACCGGAAATGAAAGAATGTTTGTAAATAAATTGAGAGCAATCTTTTTGTGAAAATATGATTTTTTTAACAAAATAATGTACATTCGAACTTCAAATTTAAAATAGATATGCAAATCGTAAACTTTTAAAAACATTTTTTAATGTTATACTATTTATTAGTATATACAAAATTTAATACAAAAAAAAAGAATCCTAATTCTAATAACTTAATTAGTAACTAAATTCAATAATATATCTACAAAAAATAATCTCGTGCACCATCATTTATGTGAGGAATGCACAGGCTCTAATTGATATCAAGCCATTTCGATTTCCTCTCTCTGTGTTCCAATTCAATATGTGACCATCTAAACTTAGTACACGAGATAATATAATATTGATTTACATTATTACGTAAATGATGCAAAATGTTTTAAAATATTTTAAATAAGTTATTTAAAATAATTTTGCGAAAGTATTTTCTTTTCTTGGGAGCTATCATGAAAGAATAGCAGCCTTTAATATAAGTAAAACTGCACAAATTTTAAAAATCAAACAAGGACATCCTCTTAAGAGCCTTTGAAAAAATAATGCAAACACTATTTGCTAAGTAAATATATTCGGTTTGAATTTTCAAATGTATTCCCTTTTTTGAACTGTATTTTCAATTGCATTATTTGTGTACCGTAAAAAAGTAACAGGTTTTGATTGATTATCAATCAGTGCTACGAATGAACTTTATTTTATATCAGTTTTCACCTTTATTTGATACATTTTTTGATACATTTTTTGATACATTTTATTTTTTCTTTCAGGCCATTCGAAATCGAGCGAAAAAGGCAAAAGCTTCTCGGAAGTCTAATATGGGTGACATAAAGCCAGGCAGTATAATAGAAAATATAGCTAATACCAGAAGGTGAGCAAAAATTTTTGCTCATATCATCTGATCGTGTGTTATTTATTTTGATTCATGCATTTTGTCTGTTATACTGTCCAAATTATAAAAAATTTATCTGCTTTATTATTTTTAATTGTGGCGTATGCTGTGAGTGTGAGTAAGTGTATTTTTAGTGCAATATTTAGTCCAAATTTTTATCTTCTAGTTTTACTCGGCCACATATTACGTATTCATAAACAGGAAATGTAAACACGACCTAAATGTTCTTGCACATTTTCATAAACTTATTTTTTTCATTCTCACACATCACCTTAAAATATAAACTTCATATTATACATTAAAAATTTTGTTTCAAGCTGAAATCTAAATATCATTTAAATATCAAAATAATTTATACATTGAAAAGTTATGTTTGACAAAAAAATAGCCAAAGTATTTTAGAAATAATTTCACTCAAATATTACATAAACATTATTTAGAGATATGCTAAAATACAGAGTTATTTTTGAGTTGGAATAAACTATGATTTTGACCCAACTTAATAGACATAAATTTGCATGTTACTTTGTACCTTGATTATCTTAAATATCATCAACGGTTACATTAATTTGTAAAGCAAAAATTGCTTTGACATTAAATTCAAATTTATCATAACACAGAGTTTGATATAAATTACTTTAGTTTTATCAGTATCATTGATTTTGTTAGCTCAGTATTTATTGTACGTTGTGTTTGTGAAATTCAACCCGTGCTTTTGACTTTTCATTTTGTGTTAAATCACTTGCTCGAGACAGCGTCTATACGCATACTTGATTCAGTTATCAATTACACAGAAGATATTTTCTTAGATGGTTACATGATTTATTGTTTATACATTTTGTGAAAGATACGGTTAACAAGATTCATTTCATAGAAAATTGTTTCTTAAATTGAAAGTCTATTGAGTCAGAAAAGACTATCAGGAAATCAAATTATTTGAAAAAAAACCTTAAAGAAACTCATTATAAAACAAAAAAAATGAAATCATTTTTCTCACAAGCAATACTTTCATCACTATACTTTGGTAAAGATAGTTGAAGCATTTAATGGATCATTCTCTATTCAATCTAGAAGTTTTGTCAGTTTCTAAATTGGAAGAACAAGTTGGACCTTACTTCAAAGATGCTTCACGTCTCGATAATTAGTCGTCGGGTCTGCTGAAAGTTCACTTAAAAGTGACTTAACTGCCTATAACTAGTTAGAAATGGATCAGAAAGGAAACCAAAATCTATTGTCTATAATTAATTTTCTGTGTAACTTATTTTAACAATAATATTTCATAATAATAAATAAATATATATATAATAAGGTATCCGTTATTTTGGCAGAGGTCGAATTTCTTTGCTCTCACTCCAAAATTTGGTTCAAAATGTCGAAAAAATAATGCCTGCATTTTTTTCGATTTTTTGAATTAAAGTATACCGTGCCGGTACAGGGGTCATTTTTAACATGGAATTTATATGAGGTTTTTCGATGTTTTATGATTTTTTAAGCATATTTTCAAATGTTTTCAACATAAACCTCTGAAAATTGGCATACTTACGTTTCAAGGGTCGCTGAACACGAATCTACTATTAAATTCCAATTTCTGTCATTGGCAACTGTCAACAACTGAGTAAAATATCCATTTATCAATTTTTGTTAAAAAACTGCAAAATCATATATTTTTCAGTTCAAAAATTACAAGTTTGAAGTGAAATTTCACTTTTTACAGCAACAACTGCCAAACAAAAAAGAAAAAAAATAATATCTCAGAATTTGTCCGTAAATTTGTTAGAATGATTAAAGGGCATAGCCAGATAGGATAGTGAAAAATGCCTCTCAGCCGAATCGTCTTGTTTTATTTCTTCCAAAAAGAACATATTTTCAAACTATATTTCCCAAATTTTCAGCTCCTAGAATTACTTATTAATAATATTAATAAAAAATTTAATTTTTAAAAAGAATTTTTTTTTAATTTTTACATGCATTGGAAAAATTCATGCTAATTATGAGTTTTAAAATGTATTTTTGAAATTTTTTTTTGGATTTTTGTAGGATCAAATTTAAATACAAAAAAATATAACTTACTTGTTCTATTTTTTAATTTCAATTAGTCGCCATGTTTTCAATAAAATTTGTTGCATTAATAATGTCAAATTATAGTCTAAAATATCCGAACAAAATTAAATTTAAAAGTAGATTCGTGTTCAACGACCCTTGAAACGTAAGTATGCCAATTTTCAGAGGTTTATGTTGAAAACATTCGAAAATATGCTTAAAATCATAAAACATCGAAAAACCTCATATAAATTCCATGTTAAAAATGACCCCTGTACCGGCACGGTATACTTTATTTCAAAAAATCGAAAAAAAATGCAGGCATTATTTTTTCGACATTTTGAACCAAATTTTGGAGTGAGAGCAAAGAAATTCGACCTCTGCCAAAATAACGGATACCTTATTATATAACGCATATAAGAAATAAGTATAAATATTTAATAATTGTTATTATGAATGAGGACGATTTGTGAAGAAGTAAGAATGCAGTTTTAAATTATGTAAACTTATTTGTCCACTTGTGCCTCCGCATAGTACAGTCATTAAATAGAACCTTACATGAATTTTCGGCTTGTTAACCTAGAATGCAGAGAAATTACGACACTAAGTTTATTAATTTATATTTATACTGTTCGTAATACTAAGTCATATATTTCCATACACAATAACATATCATTATTACACGTATAACAATTTGACGAGAACTATAAATTATAAACATTTGTAATTATTACTCTAAATAAAAAAATTCCAGAATTTCATTGATTATTCAAAGAATGAAATTAAATATTTCAAATTCTGTACTTTTAAAAACGTAATAGTTTGTCAAAATATAACTCTTTAAAGTTGCATTGCAATAACTCCCTAATTAAATTCCTACGTTCTTACAAAACCATATGCGATATAATTATATGTAAAATATATAGCACGCATGTGTTTTATGAATGTTACATATATGTTTCGGTCTACCAGGGTTCTAATTATTTTCAACAAATTGGAAAATATAAACTAAGTATACTTTGTTTGAATGATGCACTGCACTATGCTTAACATAGCACAAGAAACTTTGCTTGACATAACGATGAATGAAAAGAAGTTTGTAAACGTAGAAGCTTTTTAGTGGCTTTTAACTAAGGTCACGTAGTGGGTATTCTGTGGCAAGGTTTGCGGAAACTGCACTCGGAGCTGCAGCCCTCGTAGCACCTGGCATCGAAGAACCAACGAACACAGCTTCTGGCAGCAACGAGGATGAGGATGAAACTCCACTAGATCCTGTTGTCGTCATATCCAATGACAAAAGTACGGAATTTTTTCTCGCCACCGTTGTCGAGGAAGCAGCGTAAGTAAAATCATTTTGCAAATGACTTTTCAAATTCAATTACTTATTTATGCAAAAATTTCTGTCACATTGTAAGTCGACTTGAAGTTGAAAAATGAATTCTAAATCAGGTATACATTGTAAAATGAAATTTCGTTTAAATAATACACGAAAATTTGTAAGAACATATATGCTCTGAAACTGAGTCTCGCGGTAAAACAAAGTAAGATTTATCTTTCTGATGTATATATATATAAATATATTAAAGACGTTATTAAATTGCAATCTGTTTTATCAACCATCGATTTTTTTGTTTATCTTCGACAAAGATGTTTTCTCCTTTATTTATTTTTATACGTTTTGTAAACATCATTAAACACGCTTTGATTCACTCGAATTGTGATTAAATAATAAAAGTATTAACACCCTCTGTAACAAAATATTGATCATCAATAAAATAAAGAAAAAAGTAAACGAAACATTAATATATCAAAATTTAGAAGTTATACACTTTAAACTTACGACTTCGACCGATTAAAAAACTCTACAAAAAATAACACTGCGCAACTACTGGTGCACCATCTTAACCTACTATAAAATTCGTTTCTCGTTTCCTTCGTTTAAAATTTTAAAAATCAACAAAATATGTTTGCATTTGTAAATGTCTAATATTCTAAAATTCTATAAAATAAGAATAATCTGTTGTGGAAATTTACGTAAATGAAAATATTAGTTTCTGCTTAACTGAATTAATAAACTGTATTTATTTTTTAATAAATAACTTTTTTATTAAAAAAATATTTATTATTATAATTTATTTACTTTGCATATATTATTACAGTGGAATCTGTTTATAACGAACTTCAAGGGACCTGAAAATTTTGTTTGCTATAGCCGACCTTCGTTATAACCGTTCTAGAAAAAAGCGTATGTAAAAAAGACTTTACAGTAGGTGAAAATTATAACTTGTTTATTACACAGTATGAAATTAAGGATTGATATTCTACAGTGTTTTTAAGTTTAGTATAATGATAGAAAAAATCATCGTTTACATCATTTGTTTCATAATATTAACTTAACATATGTAAAGCAGATAAAGCTTCGTCACTGGTAACAGTTCTAGTTAAATCTCATTTCATCATTTGTTTCTTCGATTTCCTCGTCAGAATTATTGCCATCACTATTTTCTTCTGTATAAAGTTGAACAATGTCTTCATCTGAAAGGTCCTCAGCAATAAACAACTGGTGGTCAATGTCAACGTATTCATTAATACTCTCTAGATTTAAATTGACATTATTTTCTGCTGTCCATTCTGACAAATCAAAATCATCTTCAACTGGGGTTTCTGAATCAGCCTTATGAATGCCTGATTTCCGATAACAATTTTGAATAGTTTCTCGGGTTACGGAATCCCACGATTATGCCATGCAACGAATCGCTTCTGACAAAGAAATTTAACATTTTTGTTCTTGCTTAATATAATCAATAAATTTCAAAATTAATTTTTTACTATAATGGCACTTACAACTTCGAATTATCCCTTGGTCCATAGGCTGCAAAACTGAAGTTACATTTGGAGATAAAAACAATAACTTGATATTTGTTAAGTTTTCAACATCACTACACTGAAAATGTTTGTAGGCATCGGCTGCTCCCACAGTGTCAGCAGTTGAGCAAACTGGCGGAACTGTAGCTATCCCTCGTTGGTGGACATCAGTTGCACACCGGTATACGCCAGCCGAACGCAACCGAATACAGATTTTAACCTTTTAGTGGACTGTTGCTGCCGACTTTTCGCTTTTACTGATGCTCACCAAAGAGGCGAGCAGCCAGCGTACTACCAGTGGCGCTGCCCAAAAAACTTTTCAGTGTATGAGCTGGGCAATTGTCAATTAAAATTAAATATCTCAAGACCTTAATTCATTTTCAAATAATTCAGAGGTCATCTATGCTTTTTTATTAGCTTCATATTCAACTGATAAGTTTGTAATATGTTTGAAACATTTGGAGTTTTTGAACATTTCAATACATAAAAGCTTTCGTTTCTCTGTTCCAGACATGTTTGCTCCAACTAGAACCGTTATTCTTTTTTTCGATAATTTTTCCCCAATTTATGTTTCATTTTTCAGTCTTAAAGTTTAATCGGGCATCTAATTATAAAACACACTAGTCTCATCAATATTAAAAATATCTTCTTCTTTGTATTCAAGTTTTATCTTGTTCCAAACATTGTTAATCCAGTCATTTATTTCGATGTACTTCACATTTCCGGCTTCTCCACTAATTTTTCCAAATGTAATATTTTGCCTTTTTTTAAATCTTGTAATCCAACTTCCACTACAGTTAAATTCAGTGTCACCTAATTGCCTTGCAAATGTATTTGCTTGAACTTGCAGAGTAGGCCCGCTAATTGGAATATGCTAATTTCTTTTAATTTTAAACCAACCAAAAAGATATGAGTCAACCCGAGTATTTTTACAGGTCCGCATTTTTTCAGGTGAACATTATTTTCTTTCATTGCTTTCTTAATGTTTTCACGGTTTTTCCAAATTGTCGACCCTGATGAAACGCTTAAACTGAATTCTTTCGACACAACTGAATTAGATTTGCCATTTTCGAGGTCTTGGATTATTCTTAACTTATCACTAACTGATAATATTTTTCTTTTATTAGACATTTTTATTACTAAACAACAAAATTCATACTTTGCTTTATGAATTGTAATGTACAAATTAATTTCGTATATAAATTATCAATAGAGACCTATTATTCAATTATATAATTATATGTTCCATAATTTGATAATATAGATAGCTATGAAATATTTTTTACACAAAAGTAATTTGTACGTTATAACCGAACAAAAATTACAAA
>JABFPM010005538.1:0-11142 GCA_022817325.1 Idris sp. 1 HC-2018 | reverse complement strand
AAAGTGATAAGTAATTCTTGTTGTCTATCTTTGTCGCACAAAAAATAGTTTTTATAAAATATCTTTGTTAATGTTGAAAATGTATATAAAAACCAGAGATGAAATAATAATAAAATATTATTTATAAATACTGTTTAGATAAGTAAAGATTCTTTAAAAATTATTTTAACTAAAAACTAAGAGTAACCAGTAATAAATAATTTCAAGCAAAATAAATCAAAACCGATGCCTGTTTGAGTTTCTTATTGAAAAATTTGTATAAAGTACGAAAAAACGAAAAAAATACCGTATTTAATTATTATTTTTACTAATATATTTTTTAATATGTTTAAATTCGTTGCAAACTTAATATTAATGACTGATTTGACTAAAAATTGTGTTTTTAAATTTTCCTTCGGGGTTAATTATTTATATACATATTCACAAATACATTTATAATTTTATTGTTGCAATTATTTTTAGTAGAAAATTAAAATGCATTTTAATTAATTTACTTACGAACTTATTTACTTACATGCTTTAATCTGAAATAATTTAAAAGCTCTTAGCAATGATACCAATTGTTTTAAAAAAAATTCTCTATGATCATAACCATTAAAATTGAACATAACCATATTTTTATTCTTACAGTTGTAACAATTTTAGAAACATTTTATACTAGTTTGCTGACATTGTTGTATATATTGGTAAAATTTCAGGTAAACATTGTTAAAAAAACTTGTGAAAACAGGTTTACTTAGCTAGAATTAAATTTACTATTAATTGTGTGATAATCATTGTATAATGTCTATCTCAAAAGTGTTGGTAGTATTTGTACTTTGTATTTTTACAAATATTTATTGTATTGGACGACATGCACTCATTGATGAAAACAATTTTATTGATTCGTGTGTAAAATTAAAAGAAAAAATTATTCGACCTGATGGTTTGATCGCTTCGAAAAATAGTCAAGTATGGTTCGATTTGAAAGAAAAACTTGGAGTCGACGTAAAACCAAGTACATTATACACTAAAGTATCATCAAATAGTTTTAAAATATTGGATATATTGAAAAACAACATAAAGGAAAATTTTTTAATTGAATTAGATGAACCTGAATCCGAACCAGAAGATAACTTTAGTGACAAAAGTAATGGGACAGATTCTTCTGTTGATTCTGACACGAATAAGGAAGATGAGTCGAATAAAATTATTTTCGAATTTAAATTGGACCGAAAAACTTTTAATAAAATCACAGAGTTTACTTCGTACCGTCGATGTAGAAAAAACGCAAAGGGTTCACGAAAGTGGTTTGTGTTTAAAAAATGTCAATGGCAGTCCATTATTAGAAATAAAATTTGGGATGAAACTCACTATAAATGTGGTATTCACTTTCGAAACCATTATATGACAGAAAATGGAGTAGCAGGGAAAATTAAAGGTATTAATATGTAATATATTTAATTCTCAGTATTCATTTAAAAACGCATTCTCTACTTTTTTGTTTATGAATAACTTCATTTTTGCAATAAATTTCTGAACTGTTATCAAATCATTAAATAAAATAAAAATTATTAAGAAAATTGTTAGAAACTATATATTTCATTTATATTTTGTTCAGGTTACTGCCGTTGTGGCAAGAAATTTGTAACTATAATAGAAAGTGATGGAAAAGGCGATATCAATTTTTCGTGTGAAATAGCTCCAGGCTGTCAAAATAAGGCTACAAAGTGTGGGAAAGGATACATCAGAAGTAAGGATCGGAAAAAGTATGCTGAAGAATTGGAAAATGTGCATGTGGATGCTTTTAGAGCTAGAAAAGCCAAAGAGTTAATGCACAAAGGTGATCCTGAGCCACCTACATTGCCATCAAGCAAAGTTTTGCACACCATAATAAGTGAGCAAAAACAACTAAAATATTTAAATTCTGATCCGATAATATCTATTCAAATGATGAAATCCTCTCAGTATGCTAATATTATACATAGCATTTGGCTTGATCCATTTTGTGTCCATTATTGGACAAAGCATTTGGCTTGATCCATTTTGTGTCCATTATTGGACAAATAATCAAATAGAAATTGTGCGAAAATGTTTCGGTTCTGGCATTTCAAAAATTTCTATCGATGCAACTGGAAGTCTCTGTAACAAAGTAAATTCCCAAGAAGTTTTCTTATACCAAATTATTGTCAACTGTGGTAAGCAATTCAGTGTCGGTCAAATGCTGTCCATATGTCATTGCACAGATGACATCCAATACTGGCTACAGCTTTGGGTTAGGTCGGGAGCTCCTATACCAAAAGAAGTTGTCGTTTACTCTTCAAAAGTAATGAATGGAGAGATACCACCTTGTTACATAAGACTTGACGTAGCCCACTTCATTAAAACATATTCAACTTTTTTGAAACGTCCAATCATGAGATTGGTAAAAATATTCTGGATGGCTGTCATAGGACAACTTATTATATGTCGTACTTTGGAAAAAGCCGAAGATATTTTAAGGTCAATGTTCATTGTAGCTAAAAGCCAAACAGAAGGAAAGCTTCCAAATTGCCAGCTCAGTTCCTGTGATATTCACAAAAATAAATTACATAAACTTATCACAGGTATAGTTTTAAAAACTAATCTACTTTGTGAATAAGACATTTTTATTTTTTTAAATTCTTTCACCTTATATTTATAATTATATGCTTTCATGTTTGAACATGTATGTTAATTATATATTAAGCATGGAAAGTTAAAATAATTGTAAATCAATCATTATATTTTTTCAACTTTTCCATTGTTTTCCGATTCTTTTCAAAACCTATTAAAATTGGAAAATAATAGACAAATAATTTTTTAAAATGATAAGATTTCGCGTTACTATTAACTTTTTTAAGTTTAGAAGATACGTTTTTGATATATACATGCATAAATTGATATAAGTGCTATTACACTTCTTTTACAAAAAAAATGAGCAAAAGCATTTTTAATAAGTAAATTATAATATAACAACTTTTATTAAATTATTTCTTTCTATATGTCTAATGATTATTACTTTGTAGAGAATCCTCAGAGTTTTTTAAATGAAGAAAACGAAGAAAAAGAAGAAGAAAATCATGAAGCAGACCAACAAAATGACTTAGGTTCAGTTTTCGATGAGGACATTAATGACAAAAGTACTAATTTGTGGTTCGAATATGGAAAGTCTGTTGATAAAGAAACGGAATTTGTAAAGACTGAAAAAGGTGATAGAGTTAACGCACACTATCTTCCTAAATTATTAAAAAAAATAAAAAAGGATTTAAAATTATTTAGTGTTTGGGGCAATGTCTATACAGACAATTTTGGATATGGTCGAGTCCCTGCAACTTCTGCTGGAAGTGAAGGAGAATTTAATAAAACAAAAAATAATCTGATGCGTAAACAAAAAAAACGTATAGATGAATTTTTAGAAATTCATATCAACTATATAGAAGGAAATAATTTGATTGTTGATGCATACCTAGATGAAAATGAAGAAAACTATGAAGATAAATATCTCAATTCTACTCAATCTGATTTAAAAAACTGTATGTCTTCGTCTTCAAACACTGAAAACACGTCTCCTAGACCAGAGGCTTCAATAAACGATGACGAATTATTTGCAGATTCTGTTGTAATTACTTCTTCAACTAATGTTTCAATAAACGACAAAAATTGTCCTTTATGTTTAAATGGTAACATTCCAAATTACCATTCGTGCATTAAATGCCAAAAATTAGTTCATGCGATCGAGCCGTGCTCATTTTCAGACGAAGATGAAATAAAACGAGTTTGCCTTGACTGTAAGAGTAATAAAGATTTTTCTTCAAAAAATTATAATCGACAAACAGAAAAAACTATTAAAGATACAACACATTCAAAACCGTCAGAACTAAGAACGTCTAAGTCTAAAACTTCAAACACTGAAAATAAATCTACTAACTCTCAAGCTTCAAAACGTAAGAACAATAACTCTTCTGTACTTTGTGAATTGAATTCATCTTCATCTACTGAACTAAATGAGAAAAAATGTCCTTTGTGCTCCGAAGGTGATGGTCCAAATGGTTCACATTTATGTATTAGTTGCAGAAAGCCCGTGCATGCCTTCGAACCGTGTTCTTTTCCTAGTGAAAGAAAAAATAAGCGGGTATGTTTTATCTGTCATACCAGCAAAAGTGTAGACGTTGTGCTGACTAGCAACTGCCAAGAAAATTGGAAAAAAGCACCTAAGGAAACACCTAGTGGATTTTATTTAGAAAAAAATCAAAATAAAATAAAAGCTTCATTGAAATTCAAAAACCGACAGGATTTGCCAGTACTTAAGAATGGAAACTGTATGCGTGCCATCAACGTTAAAGGAAAGGACATAAGTTTAAGAAATACGTGCGCATTTGATTCATTTTTTCAAATCATTTATGTTAATGCTTTCGATAATGAATCTCTGCAGGAAAAGGTAATATTTTAATGTTATACAGTTTATATTCTTTTTATTAATACTAGAAAGTCTAAACTTCTAGTACTAAAAAAAAAATAAATAAAATAAAAAAAAAACAGAAATGGAATGATATGCCAATGACGGAAAAGGCACATTGACCGATAATTTAATTGCTTTTTTAATGTTAAAAAATATTAAATCCTATTCAAATTTGAAAATAGGTTTAATTTCATTTTCAATTCTGACCATAAAAGAAAAACATACAAGTATAAGTTAATTATAATATAAATTTAGACGACTTTTTTAAATATTCAATTAATGTACATTTAATTTATAAAGTATTATTTCTTTAATGTATTTATTCCTCTATTAATTACTGTTGTAATTGAGGCCTGAGATAACAAGCTTCAACACTTTAAAAACAAGTATTCCATAAGAGTTCTTTGCAAGCTTAAATGTTCCAGAGAGAAATCTTATAAGTGTTTTTTGTTAAAATGTTCTACACAGAACGTTTAAGTCAAGAACATTTTATATTTCAAAAGCGAAATTGTTTTTAGATTGATTACATGAAAATTCATCTGGGCCTCGATTGTACTATTTTTCAAAAATAAATTTTATGGGTTGATATTATAGTCATTTCAATGTGTGTGTTAAAAATATTCAATAAATATTAGTTTTTTCTTTTTCATATATTATAAACATTTTTCTAGATAAAATTCATTATTATTATATAATCAAATAAACTGTTACAATTGTTGCAGATGATTTCAATAAAAGAAGACGTTCCTTTGTTTGGTTTGATAGACAAATGTTTATCAAATGGTATTGAGTTGACAGCTTATGAACTGAGAGCTATTATTTTAATGGACATCTGTAAATTAAAAACAACTTCCGAAATGCTAAATCTCCATGAACTGCAATGTTCTTTAGAAGTTACAGGAATTATTTCAGTACTGTTACGTAACTGCCCTAGTATAAAAGAAACAGCACGATGCAGTAAAGATTGCCCACCCCTGAACAAAGTTTTGACTATAAAATCTTTTTCAAAAGATATTATTTTTAGTTCTGATGCACCAGATTTGATGGCTAATGATTGTTTTCTTCAGGTTGTATCAAAATGTAGAGTCAAAAATTGTGAAAGCAATTAGAATACTACACTAACTGACATAGGTAACCATTGATTATCATAATCAATTCAAAATTTTAAAGATCAAAAATCTCAAGTTATTTTTTACAATTTAGTTTTACACAATTATTATTTGCTTAAATTGAAAAAAAAGTTACTATAGTGCAAGATTTGGAACTTAACTTCAAAAAAAGTTAAGTTAAAAGTTATTAACTTTTAACTTATCTTCGTTAAAAAATTGTCTTAACTTTTAATTTTTTTAGAATAAAAGTTTAACGTTAATTTTTTCAGAAAAATAGACGAGTAATTAAATGTAATCAAATAAATTCTACTTTCAAAACTAATAAATTTAGAATTTACATTATGTTCGTAATACAATAGAAATTAAGATGACCTTTTAATTAAATACTTTATTAATAACATAAAAAAACCAAATTTGAAAAAAAGATTACAGTATTTTTTAGTTTAACTTTTTTTAACTTTCTGATTAACTTTTCAAAAATCATTAACTTTTAACTCAACTTCGTTAAAAAATACTTAATTAACTTTTAACTTAACTAAGTTAAAAAAATGTCAATTATCTTTTAACTTAACTTCGTTAATTTTTTTGATTAACTTTCCTATCCTTGCTATAGTGATTTAGGCTATTATAATCTGTATTTTAAGATATTATATGTGTATTTATATTTAGTATTCTTATACTAATAAAAAAATTCATTTTATAGGTCTGTTTTTCGTTGCTGACTTATCATTAACTTTAAACTACAGAGAATTAATAGCAATAAAAAATCTTCCACAAACAATGAAGAATCCTTTATACCCTGACACAGAAATGCCGTTGATTGGCATAATCAAATTTCATGGAGGAACGCGACGTTCACATGAGCCTGTAACGATAAACGATTCAAAAGAACTCTTAGGACATTATACATGTATAGTTAAAAGAGGTAATAACTGGTTGGAATACGACGATATAAATTGCTGCTGTAATCCACGTAGTGAAAAACATAAAATGATGCCAGATATTTTAATTTATTATAATGATCGATTCCAAATTTAGCATTATATTGTAAAATTAGACAAAAAAGTTTTGTTGTATAAAAATGTTACAATTACATAATATTTTATTTGTATTTAATCAACAGTCTTATTTTATCATTGTAAGTTAAACTTTGTTTTATGTTAAATGATATATATATTTTTATTTATTATAAATAGAACAGGTTTTGTATTTAATGCAAAAGTAATACATACATCAACTGATAATAGAAAAAGTGATATTATATATTAAGGAAAAAATTATTTAATAAAATTATTCCTGTCCCCAAAGAGTTTATTTTAAATTTTTTTCAAATAAAAAAATTTTACCCTTCAGTTACTGAAGGCCTTTATTAACATTTTGAATCTCACAAATTCAATCAACATAAACTTAAATTTGTATTTTTTTAGAAACTTAACTAAATATCACAAAGTATAAATTTCATTATATATTCTTATAAGAGTTGATTTATGTGGGGTATAGGACGTTTAAAAAATTTGGATTATTACGTATGTTACTTAAATTAATTTCATCAATTGACAAGATTAACTACTGACGAAATCAGTATATTCATGAACATGTTGTTTTCAAGAATATAATTTTCAAATTGGCGAAATTTGCATGTGTTTATGTTTATGAATTGAACATAAATTTTCGTAAATTTACTGTTAAAGATAGTATCATTAATTTTTAGTTCTATTTTAAAAACAGTCTTACAAATTGATATTTATGATTTTTCCATTATTTTAGAGATGAGCGAAAAACTTTATATGGAACTATTTCATATTTAATTTAGGCTCTTTTCAAATCTGATATTAAAATAATTAAATTGATTTAATCAATTGATCAATAATTAATTAATAACTTTTCCATCATTTGTAGATGATATTTTCTTCACTTAATTTATATAATTAATAAAATGTACTAATATAAATTTAAGTTTGATTTTATATTTTAATTTATGTTTTTCATGTTAAAACAAATTTTCATGATGCATGAGCGAAATCTCAGAAAGTAACATATAAACGTGAAACATTTTAAATAAATTTGATTTCATATTTTCAAAACCATGTTTTTTATTGTTCAAATACAGCAATTTTTTTGCACGTCTGCTTTGTCTTAAGATGTGTCTCGTGTTGCCTGTCTGTTGCATAAAAATAGTTTATATGCAATATTTTATCGATGTTTAAAATTGTAATTAATTAATGATAAACAGTATTTATAAATAATATTTTATTATTATTCCATCTCTGGTTTTTATATACATTTTCAACATTAACAAAGATATTTTATAAAAACTATTTTTTGTGCGACAAAGATAGACAACAAGAATTACTTATCACTTTAAGGGGATTAGTCGATTAGCTCTATCTTGCTCACACATATCACTTTGACTTATCAATCTGCTCAACTTCCTCCACCAATGGATAAGTTAATCGACTAATGTTTTATTTTAAGATGGAATATAAAAAACTCTGTACATTTCAATTAATTAAGTTAGTTTTTTTTATAAATTTAAAGGTATTGAGAAAAGAGTTACCTTCAAAATAATCTTAATAAACTTTGAAATCAAATTTTTCTTTCTTCCAATCAACTTTTTAAAATTTAATAGATAATAAGTTGCAGTGAAAGAATTTTAATACAATTTAGAATAAAAAAGATGTTGGTTTTTTTTTTAATATCTTAATTTTGAAGTCGACAAATAAAACATTTTTTTCGACTTTTAACTTCTATACAACTTAAGATTATTTTTTATTAAATTAAGATAACTAAAAAAAAAAATTATAAATTTTAAAAGTTTATTTTCGGTATAAACAACCATTTGTTGCATTAAATTATTTACAGTAGTATTAGATTTGAATTAAACATTTGCATTTTATTAAAGTTTATAATTTATAAATTTAATTTTAATTTTTAAAGGCTGTGCTAACTTGATATCAAGCTAGCACAGCCATTCATTTTTTTAAATAAATAAATGGTAATAAATTAATTATTGAGGTATTAAATTAGCATTAAATATTGTGCTTTTAATTACCAATTTATTTTAAGTTTGTGTCAGTAACTTCTAAGGGCTGTGCCAGCTTGACATTAAGCTAGCACAGCCATTCATTTTTTTAAATAAATAAATGGTAATAAATTAATTATTGTGGTATTAAATTAGCATTTAATATTGTGCTTTTAATTACCACTTTAGTTTAAGTTTGTGCTAACTTGGCTGTGCTAACTTTATAGATCTGTATCATTTATATAAATAATTTAAAATATGAATTTGTGGAATTTTGAACAGCTTGAATTCAGAAAACTCTGACTCTAATTCAAATGGACGCTTTTTCAACTCAACTCGCAACACTTAAACGTAATCTTCAATATGACTCGAAAGCAAGGCACGACAACATCGTGTCAAAAGTCGCAACAGTGATGCCTACTTCCAATGTGAGATCTTTATCGGATATTAAAAATTGCCTTCCAGTTGAACTTCCTATAGATAATTTAGAAACATTCAAACAATTTGACCAATCTCTACAGGGAGACCAAATTATTCAACGAACGTTTGTACGTATAAATTTTACTTCATTTTTATTTGAATGTTTTTTATTACACAAAAAAATCATTTTGAGTATTGTAACAAAGCGAAACATTTTTTTCAGAATGAATATCTTAATGTCAAAACGAAGATGTATGATACAGTCAAAGAAACATTGGGTAAAGTGTTGGGAGAACTACTCGCCAAACAAGTGCAACTATTGTATAGTGCTACTGGAAAACCACAAAATGGTGTAGCAAAATTGAATTTCTCAAAGACAAAACTTATGATCTCGTGCAAAGTATGTTATATATAATATTCAATTTGTAGACACATATTATAAACATTTCTAAATATAAGTCTTTTTTTATGTTTTAGGTGCACTCATTGCAAAATTTACAACAACAGACAAAGATATACTATCTAAGACCAGTCGATGGCTATCTGGAGCGCCTGACAGAGATGGAGGGAAAACGGAGCGACTGAAAAAAAGACTGCAGCTGCTAATGCTAAAAATTGAAATTTTGAGTCTATAAATAAATAGTCTTAAAAAAAATTATCAAGAAAGTTGGTGGAAATCGGAAAAATAATTTTATTTAATTTTGTTTTTGGAGATTTTAAATGCGTTGATAATGAAGCGTTATTCATTTTAAATATTTTTATTCGTCGTTTTGTAATTACTAGAAAGTGTTTGTTTTGTTGTGATAAATTTATGTAAACATAAAGAATGTTTAAAAAACAATAAAGTATATTGTGCAACATTTTTAATTCAGAATAAACCATTATTATTTCTATTTTCCCTGCATTGGGCCTATAGTGGTTTACGATTGGGCCAGCACTGAGATGTGCCTGGGCAAGTACTGGTGTTCATTTGGCCCAGTACTGGTAACAAATATTGGGCAAATGTTGGCATTTGGTACTGGGCCAGATGAAAACTTTGTTACATCCCTATATTGAGCCAAAATCAAATTCCATCAGTGGCCCAACTGTCGTCGGTCTTGTGCCAGTATTGGGCCGTTTGTTTTTTTCTGCATGGGTGTGTGAGAAATATATTATTCTGGTAATAAAAATAAATAACTTTTTGTTCTATTTAAATTATTTATTTAAATTAAATAATTAACCTCGATAGAACACCACATATATTGTACGAATAAAATACATTTCGTTGTATTTTATACGTATAAAATATGAGTTGTTCTATCGGGGAATATGAAAAAATAATAATAATAATAATAAAAATTAATAAAAAATTATAATTTAATAAAAAAAATTCACTTAAGATACTTATAAAAAAATCATTACCATCATAATTTTTAATATTGTTATATAAATTACAGGAAATATCCTCACATTTGATATATTAATAAACAACACTCCACAACTAATAGACCTAAATAGAATACTTACTAATATCAAATTAGAAGGCATTTCTGAAGACACATACAATTTGATTGGAGTAATCGAATATGTTACACCCCGAATAAGCAGAAAGTATAGTGAAGATGATGTTGGACATTACATAGCCTATTCCAGAAGATCAAATAAAACATGGCAGCCAATGAATGATTTCAATACAAAAAAAGGAGACAAAAGCATTTAAAACAACAAAAATTTTGCCATCTTTAATAATGTACCGGAAAATGTTGGTTCCATAAGTCAGTTCCCGATAATCCTAACTAAATGTATCATGAGAATAAACATGTAAATTTTCAAAAAATAAATGTTAACTAATTAAAACGACGATTGAATTCAGAATTGTTATTTTTTAATATTTGGGTAGAATCCTTTCAAGCAAATTAAAGACTAATTAAAACCCCCATAGAATAATTTTAGAATGATTATTTATTATCAATTTGAGTAAATTAATTATGGGTCCTTAATGTGCGTAAAGTCAGCACCCCCACTTTAATTAAAAAAAAGAAATTTTCGCGAATTAACAATTGAATCTTTTCAAGCAATATAAAGACTAATTAAGACCCAACCCCTTTCCCCAATTAATTTCGATATTTTTATTTTGTTTCTATTCAAGTAGA
>JABFPM010005537.1:0-11144 GCA_022817325.1 Idris sp. 1 HC-2018 | reverse complement strand
GAAAGTTTGCTTTGTCACAACTTTGAGACCCCCCCCCCTCCCTTTCCCCCGAGAGAGAATATTATACGTCTGTCTTTATAACTAAGAAATAAGTAATGCAAATCACACTAAGATAGTATTTGCAATGAACTTGAAAGTTGGCATGGACGAGTGGGATGAGTTCTTTTGGTTTTGTTTGACCTGCATCATACTCTAACAGGGTACATATACTTTGTTAGAATTATGATGATCATATATACATAGAAGCAAAAAACTAGTGTTTCATTCAAAATTTCGAGAATCTACATACAGGTTTTAATCAACATTTAAATTTACCGCCAATTTTAGGACGGCAAATGTAAACTGTTTTCTTTTGAGTTTGATTTTGCTTCCCCAAAATTGGCGGTAAATTTGAATGTTTAAATTAAAAACTTGGGGAATAAAATTGATTAGAACTGTTATGGCCGCAATGAAAGCCAAATAACGTTTTAGTTTGGCTAACATCGGAGAGACCCGGTTTGGGACCAGGCAAACCGGTTCGATTCCCTCATCAAAACGCTTATAAGGCCTTTGACGTGGTTTCGCAGTTCCACATACGCGCATCTAAATCGAGGTCAAACCGAATTTTCTACTTTAACCTACTGAAAGATAGGCGGCAAATTTAGCTTTCTAAAGCAACAGGAGACGCTCAAACGACCCAGAGAGAAACATCGCCAGGTTCGGAGGCTGACCCACACCGCGAACTCAAAATTGGCCAGGAGATTTATATTAACACCCAACAAGTTGTCGGCGATTGGCAAACAGGTCGTCGAAATTGATTGACCTTACACAACACTTTGTCACAAGAATAGTTCTTGTTACAACAATATTTAAAAGACAACAAAATTTTAAAAAAACTTGTTTAAAATGTTTTAAGAGTATTTTAAAATCTATGCAAATGGTAAAGTAGACATTGATGCAAAGTTCTTATCCAAATAATTTTAAATTAAATCCAAAAATTTACATTTATGGTGTATTCAAATTCTTGTACTTTTGTCATACAAGTTGAAATATTTCTAAGTTCAACCTCACGCAAAATATGTCCAAGTTCTTTAAACTTCATTTGCGCAGGTGTGGATTTTATAATCACTGATTCAATAGTTAAATTCGCTGGTTCATCAGCGTACATTTAGATAAAAACAGTTCAATTTTCACTGGTACGGATTAGAAGAGTATCATTTCAAGAAAATTTTTTTGGCTGAATAAGGTTTCAAACTAAAGTTTAAATTGAGATAAAATGTCTCCCGAGTACTGTGTTACAGTGTATTACATAATTGTATGAATTTTAAAAGTTTGTGAGATTCTTCGTGTCATGTCAGAATTGTCCAAATATCCCAAATCCAATTAGATGTATCATACTGTGTTATTTTGTATTGCCAAAGTTCATGAATTTTATAATGACATTTTATTATTAAACTGAGAAATCGAGTTCGAACATTTCATACAAAATTCGGAAACCTTTCAATTTGTCTTTAAAGTTTGAAATTGTGTTATCAAATTTTCGAACTTGATTTTTCAGTGTATTAAATAACAAACTTGTATTTGGCTTAATTTTTAAAAAGATTTTATTGTGAGATTTCACCATGTGCTGTGAGAATTTTGTAAATATTGCAGGTCCAATTTAAGTTATCTTTTATGAAGGTCTGTTCGTATATGAGTCGTAGCAATTTTGAAGTAATCGTTTATTAGGCATTTCAAGAAGTTTCCTCTACCATTCAATCATTCTTTTTATGATGCAACATTTATTTTGTATATTCAAATTTACCGCTTTTTAAATAAGTTTCATCTGATAGCAAAAATACGATAAATGATTAAATTACAAAACAGTTTCAAATATCACATGGCAATTTTCAAAATTTTAGCACTAAATTCAAATGTCAATAATAATAATATATAAATAAAGTTTAAGGATGAAATTGAAATAGTAAAATGATATCATTGCCATCGTATTCTCATCGGCCGAGTAAAATTGAGTCATAAAGTAATTGATACATTGACGTTAGATAGTGCTGAGCGCGCATTGAAATTTATTTAACGCTTCACTTTGTGTATGTGTGTGTGAGCTTATCTCGCGCAAAATATTAGACGCTCGTGACGCGATTATTTTGCAGAAAACCGGCCCCGAACTGCAGTTTGTTATTCGGATGCACGCTGCTGAAAATCTATATTTCGTTCAATTAAGCCGCGGTCGATTCTAAATTGGTGAAAGGTATTCTAAAAGTTTTTGCCTTTCACTGTGTTAGAGAAGCGCAACACTCTGTTTCTAAACGCAAACTATTCTTTTTTTCGGCAACATTGCCAAATTCTACTTATTTTCGATAAAACGCAAAAGTTAAAATTGATTTAAAATTAAATTCTCGTTTTAGCTCTTTTCCACATTGTACCCAAAACTAATACTGTTTTTTACCTCATAAAAAAAAGTTTAACATTTTGCTGCTTTTTCTAACAGAGTTATTCTGCGTTCGATATTTTTGGAGGATTTTTGGAGGATTTTTGGAGGATTTTTGGAGGATTTTTGTATCAACATGAAGAAACAAAAATGGAGAATATTAAGACAGTTTTGGGCGTTTCTTTCTCTTTCAACATGACTGTTCTAGCCTTGACGCCATTACTACTAGAACGCTTCACGTTCGGATTGAATTTCAGGGCCGCAACGGCATTCCGTTCGCCAATGATTTCGTGGTTGCTTTCGCTTCGCAAAAAAATGAACAAAAAAAAGCGGCAATCGAGATCACGACCAAAACTAACAAAAATATATGAACGTTTTGCATGCCGCGTGGCTAAAGGTGCGTGAAAATGGTGACGATTTTTTTGTTGCCCAATCACCGGTGCGGTTCAAATGTAAAATGACTTTTGCATGAATGAACAAAAAAATTACTATTCTATTACGGTATTTAGAATGTGTATAAAAAATCTCATTTTTGTTTCCATATTTGTAGCAAAATTATTTTTTGTTTCCTATTTTCAAGCAGTTTTTTATACACTTTTTTCTGAAACAAATTCTAAACCACCTGCTTATTAAGTTCAACTAATACGTGCTAAATAAGAAAAAAAAAATAAATAAAAATAAAAGATTTTTTTCTTTTACTTAAATGATAAATTCCTGTTCTTAGTTTAATTTAATATTTCTATTTAAAAACTACTGATAACTTCATAATTAAATCTGATGTTATATTTGTTGAAACTTGTAAGTGAAAATATTAGTTTTAAATAAATATTTGAATGCTCGAGAACAATTTGTTTTTCAGAAGAGAAGTTAATGAATACATTTGATTGAAATTATGTTTGTCCCTAAAACCATTCACATATTACACCTCTGTGCCGATCGGACGGTGCTGCCCTCTTTCAATTTTTCCGGCATAAGAACTTCGGTTCATAAATTGTTATTAATTTATTAATATTTGTTTGACAAATTTCAAGACTTACACATTACAAAATACATACATTTTTTCTTCCATTTGTATGCAAAATTTGTAAAACTCTATTTACATAAACAATTTTTTAGAAAAGTAATTAATTTTTGTCTTCGAAATTTACACCGTAATATTGAATTCAAAAATGTAAACTTTTACTAAAAACATGAAATAACTTTTTTATCTACAAGAAATATTAGCAAGTCATAAATACATTTCGCAGAAAAAAGTGTCAGCCAAAATACCGTGATTATCAAATTTTTAATTTCAACCAAACAAGTTTTGCACGTGAGGTTAGGTCAAAACAATACACTGATTATTCCCGAAACTTTAATATCGTGACTATAGCGCGAATCAGAACGAAATTCTTAGCTTCGTATTTCGTATAGCGTCGGTTTACATTGGCGAAAGAGAGAAAGAAAAAAAAGAAACACAACAAGCGTATACGAAAACGCACAATAACGACGAACATTTTATGAATGAGTCACTCGGATCGCGATAAAACGAAACATCGCTCGAAACATGAGACATCTGGTCGCGATGACGAACCAGGCAGGGCCGACGTGCTCGGTTTTTGTTGTCGCGAGTTTTGGAACCCGACGGAATCGGAGGTGCCGATCGCAGACAAAACATTGATAAGAAAGCCGGCTTCGATTTCGGGAATTACAAACACACATACATACAGGCGAAAGTCAAAATATCTATTTTAAATTTAAGAACAAACAAAATATAGAATAAATTTCGCAAAGCAATAAAGCACTTGTGTTTTCTCTTTCACTCTTCTTCTTTTCACTTTAAACCGTGTCCTCGTAAGGTGGCGCCCTCTTCACCAAAAAGTTTCAATCGAAAACTTATAAGTTGACAATTTGGCTGTTTCTTTGTTTCCCATTTCCCGAACTTTTTTTTGCAAATCAGGGATACCAACTTAGATATTGTTTTTTCGCACCACCGAATTTTTTGAAGTCAACAAAAATTCATCGATTATTGTAAACATCAAATCGGTTAAACAGGTTGCCAGTTTGGAAAATTGCAAAAAATAAACATAACCGATAAAACACCGGGACAATATAATCACAAAGTTTATGACCTCTTTGTTGTGATTACGTATTCAAAGTTACATTACTTGCGACAAAAGGTTTCTAGTTTCCCTCCATTTTTGCAAAGACCGTTACGGACAAAAAGAAAGACACTAGCGAAAAACAAAAAAACTAAATCTACCAAATAAATCCTCTTTTCGTGTGTCCGCCATAATTTTTCGGGGCCTAAAGCACTGCTGCCAACAGTCTTACCACTATTCGTCAAAGTTGACTCGCGGAAAAGCTAACAGGTGTTTGGTCTGGCGGCGTCGGAAAAACAATATATCTAAGTATGTTATATATCGGGCACAGACATGTTAAAAAACTTGGTTTTATCAAAACAAGTAAGTAAATGTATACAAAAACACTTCTCTTCTTCGTATTTTATAATACTTGCAAAAGCAAAACTAACCACTTATCTTTTTGGACTCTACTCACTGTTATGAAAATTTTTTCGCGCGTCCTCTAGCTGTCCCAGATGGAATCTGCTATTAATCACGGGTTTGGCGCACTTTTTTTTCTTGTCGGATCCAGCACAAAAATAATTCCGGTGAATTTTTGTAGAACACAACTGAACATAACAATTTATGAACATAAAAAAAGGCCCGCGCAATTTTTGTGTATAATAAATGAAAAAATTTAAGCTCGGATCCTAAGCTGCGAAGGTCGTCTCCTGACCGAGTGAGCGCTCGGTTGGCGAGGTCAAGATCGGTCGGCGGTGTGCCGGCTAGTGTCCGAGCGTGCGAGCAACGTGTTATATAAAACCAACAACTCCGGCGGCTGCACAACAAATAGGAACGTCGTCGGGGACGGTGCGGCAGTGACGTAGATCCGGGTGTCCTCGCGGATGACCGCCAGACGATCGAATCACGTGGATCATATATGTATTATATATATATATGACAAAACCCACCACTTGTTTACACCCACTTTGGATCCTTAACTTGCGTTATATATAATCAAACTGTTTTGCAGAAAAATTGTCGCGAACAATTTCTCACCACTTTTTTTTCTTTATATAAATATATATATATATTTATATATATATATATATTTTGTAATAAAAGCACTCGCGTAACAACGTCGTTACAGAATTTTTTTCTTTTTCGGGTGGATAGAACAAACACAGAGACGGAGACAGAGAGAGGCCAATTAAGGGAGAGGAGAAGAGAATAATAGAGAGAGAGGAAAAAAAGAGAGAGACTCGCTAGCCAGCCAGCCAGCCTCGCGGTGTTGCTGGAATGTACATCTGCGAGTTGTGTTGGGTCGCGCTGCGCTCCCGTAACTGCATCCGTGTACGCGGCGCGCGCGCTGGGGGCCGCCATACAAATTCCCCCACCCAACGGTAAGCCGCCGCCGCCCCCACCCACGGGCCACCGGCGTCTCGCTCTTGCCGTGCCTTCGTCTGTCCTGCTCGCGACGCGCTCTCGCGCGCGCAAATCTACACACACGTGCTTCCAGAGGAGGGAGGGAGTGAGATAGAAAGAGAGAGAGGCAGTTTCGGACGACGAAAGTTGCGAGGGCATTTTTGTTGCGGGCACAAGGGGGGCGGTAAAACTTGTGGATTTCGCGTGCTATGCATCACACTATTGTGTAACAGATCTGGAAAGTTCATTGCCGCGCATTGCAACTCACTGCCATTAACTGCGCCATTTTTGTCAATTCTAGAAGAAGGCACACAATTAAGCAGTGTGCAATTGGGTCGGATTATTGTGATAGGAAAGTCAACAGTTGGGGGCAATTTAGATTTGCATCATTTTTAGGTTAAGTTTAGTTGAGGTTTTCGAAAGGTAAGTTTTGTGTGAAAAATGATTATAATGGAATTTGCATCACCTTTAGATTAAGTTTACTTAAGATTTTTGAAAGATAAGTATTATGTGAAAATTAATTACAATGGAATTTGCATCATTTTTTGGATTGATATCTATATGAGTTGTTCAGTTTTAAAAGTCAGTATTTCAAAAACATGTTTTTTTCACAAATAAAAAAAGCTCTTTAAAAGATTCGCTAGTGAATCTTTGACATTAATATTTTAGGTTAAAATATGTTCAAATTTGGATAATTAATGTGGAAACTTGATTGTCCGATTTAAAGAATTGTTGATTCAAAAAAAATTTCAACTTTAACTTTGATATTATTGAACTTCAGTATAGCTAATCAAGATATTTTTGAGAAAAATCTATTTGATTTAACTAATGTACAGAGATGTTACAGTTTTAGAAGTGATGTAAAAATTAATTTTGTTTTAGTATTATGTAAATGTGTATACAGAAGGTGGATTCTCGTATAATAATAACAATAAAAATGTATTTCCATGTGAACTTAAACATTTTCCCAAGTATTTTAGAGATTAAAGAAAAAATAAATTTACACTTACTATTTGGTGTTGTAAGGTTAAAAATATTATAACTCGAGAATAAAATCAGCGATAACGGATATTTATTGATTTTTTTTTTAAAAATGGACATTGAGTTTTGCAATTGGACGAATCATATTAAAATTAATTACAATGGAATTTGCATTATATTTTTGTTATTAAATATCTAGATATAAGATAGTCTTAAGCAAACTAGTTTTATGAATGAACGTAAAATAATAAATTACACTGTCTTAAAGGAAAATATTTTTATTGCTTATCACTCATTAGCTATAACTTGCCATATTTATAAACTTTTATAAAATAAGCTCTGTGTGTGTTACTATTTTTACAGAAAAATTGTCATTTAGATGAAATCACTCGAGTCATTGATTAAAAGATATAAACACTGTATAATGTACACTTAGGGAAATGTAATAATGAACATTACCGTTGGGACAATGTAATTTAAACATATACGGAATAGTAGAGAATCAGCTGTTTTTATTTGAAAAAAGTAGTTCATGCTTAAGTATTTTTGTTTTTATTAACACGGTAATGATATTGTTAACATTTATACTCAGCGAAAAATAATATTATAAAAATATACATTAGATTAAATTGTTATTCGTAGTGAGCGTATTCCTATTTTCAAACAGAAAATTTAAAGGGAAAAAATGTGTATATACTGTTGTAAAAAGTTCATTGTCGCGCAGAAAAGACGCCATTTTTATGTTATCACGAACACGACATTATAACCAATTGGGCTGTAGAATTAGGTCAAGTGATGTTCGTGGACAATTGGAAGTCGATTGACGGAGGGCGATGTTAATACAAAATATTTTGATTGGCTCAAATTGGCTTAAATCCTAAGACTTATTTAAGAATTCATAATTTTTTTATCATCTTAAAAATGTACGCAAATATTTCTTTAGAATGTACACAACATAGTACTTAAAAATGAATTCTAGTCAATTTTATAAGATTTGTTTCCTAAAATATTTCGAACAAAAATGTTTTTCGGTCGACTATATTGAACAAATTATTATGTTAAAGTTTAATTCGTTTCGTTTATTGCTTATTGATTTCATGAGTAGGATGTAAATGTACAGTGTGATTTCAATATCATTCATAAGTGAAAGATTATCCCCTTTTTGTGTGCGTTCCTAGAAACTTGATTTCAAACGAAAATCAAAACTTCATTATTTTGATCGCAGTATCATTCGATGATGAGATTCTCATTATTGTAATACAAAATTAAGTGTATCATCTAAAAATCTCAAGACACAATTTATATATATATAACCTTCGAGAGGCAGCAACACTTAAAAAACAAATAGAGGCAAAATTTTCCACGACTAATGAACTAATAATAAATTGTGCCAGTAAATGTTTTGCGAACGGTTGACAATACGTCATAACGAATTAGCGTCGCAAGTTTTTTTTGTCGACTGACCTTGTCTCCAGTGTACGTAGCACAATATTTGCATATTTTTGTCAATCAAATACAAGTTTTTTTTCGTCTTGTATAACATTATTATTTTAGCTCATAAATGTAAGCAAAAAATGTAAACAGAGGATATTTATTGTTTGTTTTAAGGTTATGACATAAGATTTCGTGTATTAATCGTTAACGGGACAATCAGAACAGAATATCTTAAACAACGAAATGACGTCGCTTAGCTTTTTGTATTGTCCGGAAAATGTGCAATTGGACCGACGACTGGCGTCGTATCGCCGTAACGACGTGGGATTTTGTGAGCTCAAACACGTACACACATGTATACATAAAAGATAAACGCATGTGTGGTATAGTGTAGAGCGTCGAGGGCCAAGTACCAATGTTATCTCAACGGCATACATTCGGCGTGAAATGACGCGGATGTGCCGAATCGCAAATGTCGTTGTGTAAATTTTATTTTGCTTTTTAATTATTTCCTGTGATAACGATCGTTTGCAGAGATTTTGCAAATCCTACTCAATTTAGGTTATATCCTTATATACAATAAATAATCAATCGATTTTAACAATAAAAAATAAATACAAATTAATTAAAAGTCAAAAAACATTTATAATTTCAATTATAAAATATAGCAAAAGTAAATAAATCATGTAATGGTTGCGGATAACTTTTTTTGTGTACAATTAGTGAAAAAGAAAACAAAAACAACTTTATAAAAAAGTATTACGAGACGAATCAAAATAAAATGACCTTTAACAATATATAAATAAATAAATTATTGAAATTCATTATTTTCATTTGAAAAAGTTTGTTATTTTTTGAACGCTTGGACATGATAAAACTAGTTTTAAATGGGCGTATCTCAAGAACCCCGAATTAAGAGAGAGAAAGATAGCAGATGTGAGATTTTGACCAATAAGTAACCTTTCAACGGACAGCCTACATGTTTAGGCAGTTTAGAATAGTCGAAGGAGTGGTACAAAAAAATATATATAATAGCGTTATTGTATTTCTCCCTAATATTTGTAAATTAAAGAATGAAAGAAGACATTTCAAATTCATTCTCAAAATTTAATTAATTTTGATTAGTGTTAAATGTTTATCTTAATATGTGGGTGAAAATTATTTTTTATGAAAATTCATTCAATTCAGGAATTTAAAAAACATTCGGATTATACTGAAATTGTGTCACAAAAACTATCAACTGATATATTTTTTTATGATACTAAAAAAAACATTATTTCTCCATTTACTTTTTTCTGTATACACAATTGAATTTAAGATTAGATTTTAATTGCTACACAAATATTTAATGCCTGTAAGCATTAAGTTTTTAAAATTGTTATTCATAATACTTCTTATAGTAAGCAAGATCGAAATAATACATATGTAGATCATGTTGCAAAACTGAGTTAGAATTTCGTGGCTTAGATTCGCGGTTATTAGCCGCGCGCGGTGACTGCGATTTTCGCTACTCGCCGGTTGTCGTGCGCGCGGGCGCACGAGAGTGGCAAAATGTGACGCGCATGCGTGGGCATGTTCGGGAACCGGTGCTCAATCCCCGCTCTTTCGTATCATGCCGTGGCCATGACACTTTTAATAGGAGATAATTTAATACAGTCGTCGATGCGATTTGAAATTTAAACACTAATCACGAGGCATGACAATTGTCTAAAAAACAATGGTTTCCCTCCTAAAATTTTAGGTTATTATTCTTAAACTAATACAATACTTAAAAAATGTATTTACTAATATTACAATCTTATATAAAAATTAATTGTTTGTTAACAGTTTTAGGTTATATTCGTATGCAGTTTTAGGTGATTTGTTGACTTTTGAACTGGAGACAATATATAAATGTGGGAGGATATTCCATTGTTGTCAGAAACATTAAGTAAGGTAAGGTATTTGCCACTTTTTGAGGAATGTCGTGTTTGATGTGTGCGCAAAATTATGTGGTTAAAAAAGTGTTGCGTAAGATTTATGGCCTTGATAAGCAACATAATAAACACGTATCGTGTCTTTGGCTATATATCGGTTATTATAATCGCTGCGAAATAATTTCCAATCTGATGGGAAGGAATAATTGAAATGTATTATTTCAATAAGCGCAGGGGCAATATACAGATTATTGAATCAACAGTATAATAAAGTACGTTGACTTTTTTCAAACCCATTTCGGTGCCATATTTCAAACATACTTTTTTCAAAATTTAAATTAACGGTTAAAATGAATTTGCAATAAAACTCATTATAGAATAATAATAACCACTCACAAGGAATGTATTATTTCGAGAATAATTGAAAATAACTTATACCATAAATCGTATTTAACATATCATTAATTACACTAATACAATTCAAATTCAGTATACATAAGTGGTTATTAATAACGGCTTTTTTTGTTCAAAAAATTCTAATTTATACATATGACTTACAACAATGTAAAGCCATTATTGTCCGCGGATATTTTTCTTCGAACCTGACCTCGCACATTTAATTGTAGCCTCGACTAAAAAAATATAAAATTTTGAGGTGGCGCTGCACTCGTGCGCGGATTTTGTTGTTTAGATGAAAAATATTGTCTTCACGTATGAGAATATAGTAATTGACGATTGATGTGTTATAAAAATGCCGATTGCTTAGCAAGATGGCTGCCAAAAGTGTAGATTAGATACCGGGATGGTGTATCATCAGTTGCCGACGCCTCTACGGCGCTCGGTTACGCAATCGCAAAATTAATGTCTTTTTCTAGAAATGGGGGGGGCGCGCGCGATTGGTTAGCCCGGTTCGAGGGCTCCAACTCGACATTTTCTATG
>JABFPM010005536.1:0-11144 GCA_022817325.1 Idris sp. 1 HC-2018 | reverse complement strand
TATAGTTAACACCGCTACATTGCCGCTTTTTTAATATTTATCACAACAATAAAATAATTTAAAATATCACTAAAAATTAGAGAGCGATAGAGAATTTCCATTCGACATCGCGTTAACTAACCTGAAAATAAATTCTAGTTTTTTAGCGCGAATTTTAAAGATGCATGAAAAAAAATATTAAATGTTTTATGGTTTTATTCGTTAAATAAATTTTTCTGCTTCACTTGTCTGCTTTTCCTATTTTTGTTTCACCCTATTATTTATTAAATAGTATCTTTGGCGAGATTACGTACTATAAACAATTTTATTTTAAAATTAATTTTATAATTTTTTTTTTTAAGGATAAGTTTTATTTTATTTTATACCAATTTTAACACGCAACAAATAACTTATCAATTGAATGTGAATAATACATCAATAATTTTAAATAAATTCTAAAAAGTAAATAATATGTGTTACCATTATTATCTAGCAAAAATCCATCGCTTGAATTTTCGGAAAAATTATAATCTGGTTCGTTAGAATCCGTTTCTCTGTTATTAGCTTTTTCCATCAGATTAGTATTTTTTTCAGGCAAATTAGGATTCTCTTCAACTCGTTCAAGACATTTTTCAGAATTACAATCACATTTCTATGAAAAATAAATGTTTAGAATAATTAATCAATTTTAATTTATTATTGAAATAAATAGGGTCAATCGAGGTAATTGTGATTACGGATGTTTTTGAATAATATACTTGAAAAAAATAATGTATTTACTTGTTTTATCCTTAATATTTGTACAATAACAACAAATTAATAAGGTAGCGTAAAAAACATAGGTTAACAAAGTTGTCAACAATTCAAAGTCCATTTTCCATGTAATAAACTAATTATAAACTTTACTTTTATTATTTTTCTGTTATACATAGACTTAATGAATAAAAAATTTAGTTTGATTATTTAATTTTATAGTTATTTAATAAAGAATCACAGTTACTATCACAAATTACCCCACAATACGGGGTAATTGTAAAATTTTACACACCTATATAAAAGCTTTAATAAAATTTAATCTAATCTGTTTTTCAACTTTGATATTACATTTTTCAATAGATAAGACTTTCAAAAGAGTATTAGAAAAATTCCGATTAAAAAATATTAATTATCATCAAAATTATGGAGCTTCAAACTTTAACTTTTAACATTTTTATCACAATTACCCCGAGTGACCTTAAAGTTCACATCTTGAATTACCTCAGTATTTTCATTTTTTTCAGTATTATGCTTATGGGTTCCTTCAAAATGAGTCACGAAATACGCTTCTTTGGATTTTGTCACTCTGAATTTAATTATCATGGGACAATCAGTTTTCACAACCCTGAAATAAAAAAAACTGATTGCATTTCAAAGCAAAAATAGCAAGGCTACTGTGATAAAAATGAAATGATTTGAATCGAATGATTTAATCGTGTTAAAATAAAATGATTTTTTTGAAATAAATCATGATTTTAAATACTTTTTAAATTTTGTAAATAAAGTAGCATTAAAAATAATTTGTTTATACACGTTTTATATGTATATATACGTGTATCATGCACGCATAAACTTACGTGTTTTTTCCAATGGCACCTTGGTTTTTTCCTGAACGATGGCATTTAAATTCAAAACAATAAAGTTCAAAAGTGCAGCCATTTCTTTTGACGTTAGCTTTTTCAAAAGTATTAGTTCTACTTTTAATTAGCTTAACATTGTATTTTTTTCATAGTTACTGACCGCACTTTCCACGTCTTTGAAACTTTTGAAAAGATCTGTTTAAAAACGCTATTAATCTTATCATTAGATATCTAGAATAATGTAAAATTTATTATTAATAAAAGATTAATAATTTACTTGTAATCAACATTTAGTGATAATGATTAAATTTCTTTAATAATTACCCTGTTTTTTACAATCCTTACTATGTTAACGTCAACAATCGTCTTTCAAAATACACTGGACAGAAAAAAAGGCCACCTAGTTAAAATCAAAATTTAGGCCACTTTCAAGCCGCCGTAACTTCTGTAATATTCATCGTAATTGAATTTTTTTTTCTAGATGAAAGCTTGAAGTCTCAACTTTTAGATGCATTTGCGAAAAAATAGATTTTTTTTTATGCAAATAGCTTGTACAAAAATATTTTTAGGTACGAAAATTTTACCAACTTTCCATGAGTGTATGGGAAAAATTTGCCGCACAACCTATGGTTTTTATGATGGTTTCTAAAAATTCATTTTTTTCTTAACAAAATGAAAAAAAAGGTTTTTCCATCAAAAATGGCCATTTTACGGCCAATTGAAATTTTCATTGCATTTTCGCATCTTTTTCATAGAGGAGCAAAACAAAGCCAGTCACTTTTGATTTAAAATGATTGGCTTTTTTACACTATGGCTTTTGCGTCAAAATGGATTAATTATGACATGGTTTGTGTAGTAAAATTACAGAGTATTGGCAAGGCTATGGTAAAGCTATGGCAAAGTTATGGCAAACATTATCGAAAGATTTTGGCACTATTATAATGTCCTAGCGTCTAAAATTACCGTTATTACTTAAATGTAAGAATTAATACAAATTTAAGCTCATTATAAAAATAAATTTAATTTAATTCAACGATCATTTAATTTATGTCATGAAATTCTAAAAACAAAAATGTAAATTTTCTAGATAAATAAAAACATTAAATTTTAAGTCTTCAATTGTGATATTGAACTAAGCATTGTTTGTAAATATTGCTGGAAATTAAATTTATTAATTCATTTTGATGCAAAAGCCATAGTGTAAAAAAGCCAATCATTTTAGATCAAAAGTGAATGGCTTTGTTTTGCCCCTCTATGAAAAAGATGCGAAAATGCAATGAAAATTTCAATTGGCCGTAAAATGGCCATTTTTCATGAAAAAACTTTTTTTTTCATTTTGTTAAGATAAAAATGAATTTTTAGAAACCATCATGAAAACCATAGGTTGTGCGGCAAATGTTTCTCATACACCCATGGAAAGTTGGTAAAGTTTTCGTACCTACAAATCTTTTTGTTTACAAGCTATTTGCATAAACAAAAAAAAATCTATTTTTTCGCAAATGCATCTAAAAGTTGAGACTTCAAGCTTTAATCTACAAAAAAATATTCAATTACGATAAAAATTACAGAAGTTACGATGGCTTGAAAGTGGCCTAAATTTTGATTTTAACTAGGTGGCCTTTTTTTCTGTCCAGTGTACGTAGTAATAATGAATGAAAGTCAGCTTTAACTTTCATCGAAACTTTTACATTATTATAATTTTTTGGCTTTCATCATTTACATAGATAACTAAAAAGTTGTAACATGTTAATTTACTTTGAATTAAATACAAGTAGATTTTATATTAAAATTGTTAACAAAAAGTTGAATGCTATTTCATGCTTTTATAACATACTTTATGCATCATAAAAGGTATTACAAAAAGTGTAATGCAACTTTTTTGAAACATAATTGTGATAATCTTAATTTTCACAGACAATCATATTTAATAGGTTTTTTCTTTGAACTTGTTGTTTATAATTAAAAAATATTTCTATGGATAATGTTGCTATTTTATGTATATAATAACATGTATTACTCATTTCTAGTTAAAAATGATGACTGTATGTATTGAGGTTAACCAGTCAATATAAGAGAAAAAAAGTTGAAGTTGATTAATTCAAATTCTTTCAATGATAAATTTTCAGCAGCTTTATCACGAACATATGAAACGAATTATTATAATTGAAACAAAGTTAAGATACGTTGGAAAACATCAATAAATAAATGGCTGATTCAATATTTAACATTAAAAACAACTTAAATGCTTATTAATTTGTTAGACTCCTATAATTATATCACATTTTTAACTAATAATAGTTTAAATAGTTTTTAAAAAAAAGATTTATGAGATAGAAAATAACTATTATTTTCTCAAAAATTTCCGTGCAATAAACTTGTTCGAAAAATTGCACATATTTTAGAAATTATGACATAATTCTTTATGATCCAGATCAGTACAGTTATAGAAAAGAAATATTTCCTACTTATGATGAAGTATATTCCACAGACTAAAAAATCTAATTATTTATTTCTTAATTATCTGCTTTATCAGAAATTCCTTTCGATATTTTATTCCATTTATGTATATTTATCGTTGAAAAGCGACGGTATAACTCGGTCTAACATTATGATTGAGTAGATCACAAACCAACTTTGAATGAGTAAACAATATTTACAGAAATTTCAACCTGATGTATGTCTAATTAGAGTTTCTGGAGTTTACATGAACGTAAATTACATCTAAATACAAATATTTATTTCAGCTTTGCTTTTTATATAAAATTTTTAATTTAAAGTCTTATATTTTTAATTATAAGTTTATAATTAAAATTATAACTTTTAAGTAAAATTTTATACTTTTAATTATAAGCTTTATATTAAATATAAAAACATATTTTAAATAGATTATAATTCTTTTGATCATCTTTTTACCATAAATTATTTATAAAAAGAGTCGTTTACAGTTCAACTAATTGGACCATAAAAGGAATCTAGTGAACTAGCAAAATCGAACTCTGAAACAAGTCCAATAATAATTTTAAAAAGTAATTTTCAAAAATGACCCTGTCATATTAATTTTTTGAGAACAATAGAATTTTTTTAATGGTATTTACTTTTTATAATTCGTTCCGAATTAGTTTTATTTGAACTATATTAAATTTTAAATTCAAGTTAAGAATTATATTTTTCCACTGAAAATGAAAACACTCATTTTCGGTATTAACTTTTTTCTTGATCAGAAATCTAAAATACATATTATTAGAATTTTACATATTATAATCTGAATTAATACATTAAGGCTTGAGATTGCCGACTTTGGATTACTTTTTTACATTTAATTTTCAGCAACAAAATTAATAGCTAAAAATATATCAGTAATGTATTCAATTAGATTAAAGTCTACTCTTTAAGATTCCAATACGAAAAATCTATTTTTTCTGAAGAAAATTTAATATGGCAGCTTTTATGTAAAAAAACGTCAACAAATTTAACTTTTTTATTTGCCGAACGCGGTACTTACACGAAAAAAAAAAAATTATAATTATTATTTGAAGGGAAAGACTAGTGATTTGGCTAAAATCTGTACCGTTCAACCGATTTGGATGAAAGTTTTCTTACATATACTTATAGTTTTCTTACTTTGTGAGAAGAAAACATAAATCAAATTATTTTGCAAAAAAAAAAAAAAATTAAAATTTTAATTTTTATTAGTTTTTGAAAATTTTGGTTTAGATTGGAATAAAATCGGATAAAAATTGGTTTTCAAAGCTACGACATTTTTTAGAAAATTAAGTC
Source organism: Idris sp. 1 HC-2018 (assembly GCA_022817325.1). NCBI lineage: Eukaryota > Metazoa > Arthropoda > Insecta > Hymenoptera > Scelionidae > Idris > Idris sp. 1 HC-2018. The sequence continues at coordinate 5,772 of JABFPM010005536.1, read as the reverse complement.
AAATCTGAAAAATAAAGTTTAATAACATAATGTGTCAAAAAGCCGCCAAATTAAATGTTTTTTTTAAATTAAATTTTCGTATTGGAATCTGAGCACACTGTAATCTATCAGAATGCATGACTGAAAATTTCGTTTTATTCGTTTAATTGCTAAAAATTAATTTTAAAAAATACTACAACATATGCAATCTTAGGCGTTAATGGGTTAATTTTATAACGAATAATTAAGTTTACACTTTTTATGTTGTAAAATATTTAATCAATATTATATAACAAAAAAAATTTTTTTTTTTTTTCGTAATATAAAAATGTTGATTATGAACGATGTTACAGCATGCATTAACTATTGTGAATGAATGCTCGTTTCTTAACGAAACGCCACCACTGACAGGCGGTGACGATAACCGAGAGCGATAGAGTCGATCGTTTCCTTTTAACCGGTCAAGGAAAACTGTGCGCCGTGTCAGTAACGGAAATACATTTTGCGCAATCAATCACAGCGAGTGTGCGTGTCCTTTCCAAGGAAAGGCAAACTAGCCGCAAGTTCCGGCCGTGCTGTGAAAAAGAATTATGAATGAAACGAAGATTTAATAGTTGCTAGAAACTCCGCCACTATTGCATCCGCTTGTGATTTGCGGTAAGAACGTGGCCAATACTCGCCGCAAATAGTCGCGTAAACGCTCAAGGAGATCGAGTACTGAGTCACACTGCTAACTATGCAGTATATTTTTCGCTCAATCTGGGACTCGCATTTTTTTTAAAGCTCACGCCTTCTTATTCATAACGGAAAACTAGACACCCCTGATTTCAAAACTTGACATCGTTAGGCCTTTTTTATCTTCTTTTTTGTAACAATTTCTGTTCTAATGGATGCGTCATTAGGTTAATTTTTTGTGGAAAAGATATTTTATAAGCTAAGGAATGTTTTAAAGACTTGTTCATTGTGTTGAACCTGTTACTACCTTGTTTCACATGCTGCTTGGCATAAGTCAAATTATATGCCTATGATATCTCACCTGCAACAGATTCGTATCGCATACGATAAAATGTCTATAAGTTTTTAGATTTTAAAATTCTACTAATCATTATTGAAATTTTTAACAAGTACTGCTGGTTCTATCAATATGAAGAGTAACATTGCACGGTTTATTTCAAACCAATTCTTTACTTTTAAATGACAAAATTATTTGCTTGCAAATAAAAGTGGAATATTGATTTTCAAAATGAATATTTTAAATGATCAATTTGTTTAGAATATTAGTGATGAATAAAAAAAACTGATTATTCTGATTTTGTAACGCGTTATCAGCGTAACGTTAAATTTGATGTGAAAGACATTTCAATCTGCAGGCTAGCTTTCAGACATTAATGTGTGCCATTTATTTAAATCTTGAACCGTTTGCATCTGCACCTTTCATCTCGTATCTATGTAACTTCACCTTTTACAATTTTCTAGATCACAGAGAGAGGAATCACATAAATAAGTATTACGCGGGTTGCGTGATATCATAAGTAATTTACATATTTTGTCATCATCGGGCAATTCAAAGAGTGGGTGGGCAATCGACAATGTTTATGAATTAACGCACGCATGCATGTATGCATCAAGTGTTTACGGAATGCGCTGCAGGCATCTTGCGCGTTGTTTGGATTAAGCCTGTCTTTGCTCTCAACTCAACGTTCGAAATGGCATGTGACGGATTCGCGGTTTAACTACTTATAGAAAAAAAAATATCAGGACATATTTTATAATAATTACAATAATCTTGCTGTATTATTAATTTTATAGAAGCTTAAAGAAAATTAAATTTTAATGATCATAATTTTCTTTTCTTTTTTTTTGTATTAAAAAGTTTGAAATTAATGTAATCGTTGAATGATTATTTTGAATACTTATTTATTAATTTTAGACAATTATATAAGACTCATAGTTTTTTGATTGATTTTAGGTTTTATGCAGTGCTTAAGTTTTAGATATTCAAAAAAATCCTGAACTTTCCAGACTATTTTTTTGTAAAGCCAAGAAACAAGAAAAACAAATCTGGAAAGTGTCCCCTGAGTTCTAAAATTTCAATATTTTTTACTGCTACAATGAAATTGTATGTAAAATTGCTTTTCATAGAATGTTTAAGGCTGTCACAATTGAAATTTCGAAGGGCAATATTTTTCGCGTATTTTAGAAGTCAAAAAAACGAGATGAAAATAGTTTCACAGCCATAAATTTTTAGAGTTTTACGGCTGAAAAATATCTTTTGAATTGCCTATATGGGTCATACCAATATAGTTTTACTTGAAACTGCTTCAAGAAAATCTGCAACACTAATTACATCATGCCGTTTGGATACATGAAGATCAGCATTCCGTTTTACAGTAGCCCGACGCCATCAGCAGCTCCTTTGCCATGTCCTGATTCAAAATAATTCCATGTAAAATTTGTAAATTCATATTTAGAGCAGAATTTTCGCAATAAGTGGAAATTCGATTTGTTTCTGTATTTATTATGTTGTTGGACCGTCGCTAAAAAAGTGTAACTTTTTGATCTGCGGATAATTAGACTTCACATATTTTAAAATTGGATTCAAATGAGCCTAAACAGCTGGTGCGCCGTGTCTGCCAGATGATGATACCGTACAAAAAAGAATTTTCTTAAGTTTATTGTCAGTTTTGACGTAAAGAAGTCCAATATGCAAACTTAATTGACTTTTAAAAGCACTAAAGTGTACACTATGGGTTTCTTCGTAATATTTGTTAACATAATTTTCACTGAAGTCTATCAATATAATTGCTTCGTCTTTTTGTAGATTTTCTCGAAGATTCTTGAAACTTTTTGTTAGATGATACGAGTCGAAAGCGTGGATACAAAAGTCTGGTAAAGTGTCATTTAAAACTTTGTTCAATTCATTTATTCTACAATATGCTTTGATTTTGGAAGTCACTTTTACTGTTATGGGTTTACCGTTACGATCCAACCAGTCTTCTTTTTGAGTTATCTATTTATAATAAAAGATTTGGTGATCTTTATGAGGTAACAATTGCTTGTCTGGAACTTTGATTTTACAATTCTTACACTGACCGTATATGCATTTTTCATTTTTCGAGCTGCAGCAAATGAGGTCGAGTAAATAAAAAAGATATTTTGGTTTTAGAACATTATGTAATTTTGTGACCAAGAAATTCATATTTTCGTGTTTTACACAAAGACAAGTACTGCGCTATTGAATTTTCAACGGCACATCCCAAAATGGTTTAAATTTTCGAAAATTTTAGTAACAAATATGAAATTTAGACGTTGCTATAAACTGTATATACAACACTTTGATGGAAAACAACATAAACATTTTTTGCATTTTTCTTTTACCTCTAGTAATACAGTTCTTTTTACCAGGCTTTGGTTTTGAGTGTTCGTCATCTAAGTAAAAAGCTTGAACCACTGCTTGCTAAAGTAGAACATTTTTTTTCCTTCCTATAAATTTACGATGAGCTCGTTGCCTTTGCATATAACTGCTAGTTATGCCAGATTTATTTAATTTGGAAAGTAATTTGTGTTTCTTAATAATTTCACCAGAAACTAAATTGGCAAAAATCTGATTTTCCTTTTCTGGTTTGCAATTCTTACTATTAGAAACAAGTTGTTTCTCTAAAGCAATACCAAAAGTTAACTTTTTGTTATAACTTCTTGTCCTTGAAGCATCACATCTTCAGTTTCGTTTACAACGTTCGATTTGCTGGTATTTGTTTTTATCTTCAGTCATTGCATACATTTCTGTAAAGTTTTGATTGATTTTTCCAATTTTTTAATCCGTGCATCTTTTGGCAACAGAATTCTTCTCTTTCTTTATTCATTCTTAGTCTTTTTCTTTCATTGATTTTCTTAGAGTCCTTTAGTTTTTCAGGTAAATTTTGAACTTTTTTAGAAGCTTTATAATTCTCCATTTTGCACGCTGCTTTTTTTGCTCTATTTCAGATTTTTCTTTGATTAATGGATCTTTTTTTCTCTCTTCTTTGACGTCTTTTGTACTCACGGTTTTTTTCTCTGAGCAAATTCAGTTTTTCAGGATTCTGCTTGATTTTTTCTTGTTGTCTTCGTTTTTTGTCTCTCTCATATTGTCTCTTTTTTTCTAGTTCAGAAGGTGAAATGGTGTTAAATTTTTTCCGTCCCCTCATCACTTTATCATTTACATGAACAAAAAATAAACAAATCAAATATAATAACAGTAAAAAATTAGACAAATGATTTACAGTTATTATTATTAGGATTTTTTAAATGTAAAATTTTAATAAATATTGTAGAAATATAATAAAAACCTGAGAAATAACGTAATTTGTTTAAATTGTGTATTACAAAAATATGTTATTACAATATAAATACATTGTCCGTCTAATTTATATATTTGTTTAATTTTGTCATTTTATTGTTATAACAATATCAATTTGCATAAATATCTATTCTTATTACCTTTTTTTTTTTTTATAATAGTTTTTAAAAAAAACATTGTTAATTTTTATTACATTATTCAGTAATAAACTTATTTAAAGGAATAATAATATTGTTTGCATTAGTTAATACGATGGGGACTGACGTGGAAAATTCATTTTGAAAAAAAGGCACATTTTTTTTATAATTGAGTACAACAACAAAAACAGTGAGTTTTCAAAAAAAAATTTAACAATGTACACCATTTTTAAGAAAATGTGTAATAATAAAGTTAATAAAAGTTATTATTAATAAAAATAACAATGGGGACTGACGTGAAAATCTTAAGGCCACGCTGACACATGCAAACTTTAAATTCAAAATGTTTGAACATGCAAATTAAAAAATGTTATTTTTATAATCATTGATATAATTGCTTAGAACAATTATGAAATAATGTTAATACACTTTAATAACAATAAAAATCTTATTATTTAACACTTACGTTAAGATTTATCTTTCGGAGACTGACGTAAAACGAAAACTGATGACACAACAACTTTGATGAAAAATAACGTTTTATTGTATGTTTTGACCTTTTGAATGTAAACATACGTTAGTTTGAATGTTTATTTTTTGGTATGCACGACTGATTAGCTTGAATTATAGTTTATTTATATAAAAGTTTCGTACAAAGATGAAGTTTTTCTTTGGCGACGACGACTGACGTGGAAAATTTTACCCTTTTTATTGAAATTACGCAATATATCGTAATAAAAATTTAATTTGTATTAATGTACTATTTATAACTCATCGAAAGAAAGTAGTATGTGTATTTGTTTTATTTTTATTTTTGAGCCGTTATTTATAAAAAATCAACGACGACATTGATGTTAAAACTATATTGGTACGACCCATATACTTCTATAATGTTTATTTATATTGCAAGTTAAAATAATTATTTGTCTTAAACGGACAGCTCAAAATTTGTTAATTGAGAATGAACTCACTAAATTGAATTTTTTATGTTTCAGTCATTATATTATTCTTTGACCTTAATGTTATTTCTGTTTAAAAAATAATGTATCAATTATAAAACAATTGTGCCTGAAATGTCAGATTCGTATATCTAAGAAAAACTTCAGTTTAAAGTGTCTGAAGCTCCAAACAATATTTCTAACAGTGAAAGTTTCATTTAGAAGCATTAAACATCACTTCACTACAAAAACAAGTGCCTTCTTTTAAGTCACTTTTACTATTTAAGGCATTAAAAGTGACTCAAAATGGTTGTTTTGAGACACTTTTACTGCCTTAAATGATAAAAGTGACTTCAAATAAGGCACTTGTTTTTGTAGTGTA
>JABFPM010005535.1:0-11145 GCA_022817325.1 Idris sp. 1 HC-2018 | reverse complement strand
ACATGGTGGGGATGACCGCGACGGGCACTCTAACGAGAAACCGAACTCTGCCGCGACCAGTGCCCCCCCCAGACGTCACTGTCATGACTGCCGGAAAAAAATCGCCGCCACCCCCTTCGGTACCTCCCCCGCCAGCTACATTTGCACTTGCGGACCCAGGCCCCGGACTTTCCCATGGGCACCCACTGTCAACTTTCAGTTCGAAACCCTACTCTGATATTGATGGCCACCTTGTTTGAGGTTCGCAAATACCGCTTCTCTGTTTAGCTAGCAAAATGAACTCAAGTGCTGCCCCCACCCCCGAACACACAGACTCCGAAGAGAGCACTCGACTGTAAATCATTTAGATGTAATGGTCAACATTACGGCGCTCATTACACGGTATCAAAGGTCAATTACATTGTTATTTGCTCTTTGTGATAAGACATTCAGTCTCTGGCTTTGTTTCTTTGACAAGATGACATCATAAGCAGGATGACAATTGATCCAATAAGCAAAGTGAAATTTTATTAAAAATATCATAAAACGTGTAGTTTGATTTCATTTATTTGTAAAGAAAAAATATAAAATACTTTTGTATAAATAACATTATTTTGAGAGATTGGATTTCTTAGTATAATATTGGTACCGTTTAATTAACTGCTGTGTGTGGTTACACCTTTTTGATCAAATTGTGAATATAGGTCGACGTGGCTCGTATATTTGTATATATTGTACAGAATAATGTTAATTCGTAATTACGTAAAAGTTTTTGAGATTTGATCGACCGTATGTAACTGTAAATGCACAAGTTGATTAATGCCTGAATGTTACATCATTCAATTTCGTTGTTAAAACTCGATCTGCATAATTACTGCGGATTTGTAAGATTATTATTCTTAAGCCATTGAATTAAGCGATCACGTTTGTTTGTCACATTTTAAAAGCTTTCATTCCGGTGGATACAGATTTAAACATGTTTTTTAATTGTAAATATTGTTATCAATTTAATTGATATGACAAAAAGAAAACAACATAAAAAGTATTATTACTTGTTTGGTTTTTCGCAAAATTGTGATAAATTTTAAAATATACTAGAAGTAATAAAAATTGTATGGTGTGTTTTTTTAAATACATTGTCCAAGTTTTCATTTGTACGAATTACAAACTAATTTTTTTATTTTGTGATAATTTATGTGATCAAAAATAGTTAAATAGATTTGTTAACTTCAAACACTGATCCGATGTTTAAAATAAAATAGATTAACAATAGAATGGAATTGATCATTTAAATACTGAGTATACATTTTAGTTTTGTTGACTGAGAGTAAATGTAAATAATAAAACAAAAAACTTTTTTTAATTGCATGATTTGTTTTGTAATTGAAATTCTATTTCAATGTTGTTATACTACGTTTATGAATAACATGTCAATTATATATGAATAGAAACAAAATCTAATTAAGTGTAAATATAAAAATAAGTGCTTTTTTGAGATAAGATTAGCTTTAACAATCTGTATCTACTTGGAATCAAAAATGAAACACTCTTGTTTTAGCTGTTATAGTTTATTTAACGATCCCAGAAGATTTTGGATTTTTGGATGTCAAACTTTTATACAAATTAACTTTTTATAACAATTAAATTTTGTATTTATACAAAGGAAAATGAAATTGTTTTTATCTCCCAGATTTAATCAATAATTTAATTTTAATATAACTCAATTAGCCCAGAATATTCTGAAAATCCAAATTTTCTATTTCAATACAAACAAAAGCCAACAAGACACTCATTGGGAAAGATCTATTCAAACATCTTTTTTAAATGAAGAAGCTGTCGTTAATCAATATTCATTACACTTTGAGTACAAAATACAGTACTTTATTTATGCAAGTGAACCTTTGGATAAAATTATTGAAAACATTTCTGCAAGCACTAACACAGAGATTCCTTTAATGGAGTCAAGAGAAACGGGAATTAAATAAATAAACTGACCGTACTGTTGGGTGTATTTGATGCTGAAGGTCCTCCGAATGAGTGTTTTGGTGTAATTGTAAAAAAAAGAGAAAGAGAGACAAAAAAAAGAGACAATAGCACGTAAGATTGGTTATTTGATAATTTCATTTGAAATTAAGCTTCATGAAAAGTGCTTCCTAGCGCAGCTACAATGCAAAAAGCACACGAGGTTTTAAACAAAACGACAACAAATAGCGTGACAAAATTAGTTCCAACATATGTCCAATAAATGTTTATATATAAATAATAATTATGAACATAATAATATATTTTTGCATTTATTTCCATTTATTATCGATGTAAATACTGAACAAAAGGATAAGAAAAGCAAGATTACGTCTCAAAATACTTCTCGCACTCCAGATACACATTTGAAATGGATCATATGAGGGTTTTCATTACGCTGTAGGCTAAAATAAAATACGCTAATGGCATTTCAAAACAATATGTACATTAATAAAAGCAAACAAAAAGAAAAAAAATTTAAGTCATGTTGTTAATAAAGTGGCAACGTATTTGGATTCTTTAAGTAGCAGATTTTTATTGTATAAAAAAAGTTATAAATGAGTACGTGAGTGTATTTCGATTGCTCAAATAACAATCAATTCGCCAATAATTTCTGCAGAAATGCAGGCATTGACTGTGAATATTGTTCGACTTTAAAGTTGTTGAAAAAGAAATTTGTTTAACAGCTTTCAAATTTGTAATAGTTTTACATTTTCAATACAAAAAGTTTTATTCTGCAGCCTTGGAGTACACTCGAGAAAAATAATTAACTTGGAACAATCGCTCTCACTGTATTTGGCCTATTAAGATATGAAAAGCGTGCGACACACAGAAGCATTGAAATGTCACGTTAAATCCATTTACATATACGTATCTTATTACATTCCAAACATTTGTCAAAGTAATAATTGTTTTATATCAAAAATCATTCCACAATACAATATTAACTGATGTACAAATAATATCCTGCGCAAAAGTATACAAAATTTGAAGACAAAATTTTTAATTAAGGAATTGATGACTGCTGCTACATTTTGAAAAATTTTCATTGAATACCTTAAGACTTGGATCCGTTCATTGACTTTGAACATCAAAGTCACTTTTATTGAAACTAATAGTACAATTACACGTTTATTCTAATATTTGTGTGCAGGAAAAAAACAATAGATTGTAAATTTTGCAAAGTTTAATTAATTGTTTTTAATTAAATGTTTTTAATCAAAAACAAAAGTTCTTAAACTTGTATTTTAAGTTTTATAACAAATTCCATAATCTCTAAGACTAATGCATCTCAGCACTGAATAACAAAAATTTTACATAATAAAATATGAAATGTTATTGACATGTGTGTCTCATGCTTAGACGTTGAGAATATTAAAAAAAATACATAATTACATAAAAAACAGTGTTTCCTTAATATATGGCATTGCTGTTTAATTATCGCAATGATTTGCTACCGCATAGAGTCTACTGAAAGAGAGAAAACGTAAGAAAGAAAAGCTTGAACGTGTATTGTTAACTGCTGTTGCGTGTGCGGTCACTTGGACCGGCTCAGACTGATGATAAAAAAAATTTAAAACAAAGTGTGCTCAATTAGACAACATGTTCGCGCATAATTAAGAATTCTATTTACATATAAATGTTTTATATTTGTAATTAAATACAAGAAAAAATGAGGAGAACAAATGAAAAATCACATTTAATAATTAAATGAGAATAATGAAAAAGAGAGAGAGAAGTTATTACCTGAAAAATTATTAGATTTATGTAATCTCCAAAGTATTTGCTCATCAAAGTGCTATACATGTTAAAAGCGGGCCGACATTCGTCCAATACGGTACCTTGGAGATGGACATACCGTCTAACGTGACACGATATTTGATGATATTTTACATGATATTAAACGTAATTCCGTTGATTATTCTAAGATATAGTCAATCCTAATTATACAATCATTAAATTACGAGGATAATGAATTTAGAAATTTTAAGTGTACATTTTGTAAATAGGCGATTTAGATAGTTATATGAAATTGAAAAAAAACAAAAAAACAAAAAAAAAACAGAAAAACAACATACATTATACGAATTATATCACGCTACGGAGAATCTTCAAAGGATCGAGAGCTTTTGTAATATAATAGTTGATAGTTTCACGTCAATTTTACATTTCTTTTTTATCTTGCGCTCGTTTTTACGAAAAAAATCACGATAAAGCTTCAAAAGCACAAATATTCTTATTAATTTATCTAAAGTTTTCAACATGACAATTGTCCAATAAAATTCTTTAACTTTTATTATTATAGTTCACATCTAGACCAATGAAATAACTGCTCAACTAATGCTAATGTTTCCAACAATTTTAAAAACCGGTCTAAATGTGATCACACGGTTTGATTTTGTTTTTTCTCATCACTTTCGTCCGTTTTTGAACAAAATACCATCTTAATACAAATTTCTAGTTGTAAATAACTTTACAATTTTGTAACCTTTTGATCATCAAAAATATCACATCATTTATTTCTGTTTTCCATTTTTAAACGTCAACTTAACATTTGATATTATAAAATTTAATGCAAAACTTTTGCTTAACAATTGACTGTCTTATATACACATTTGATTTGATACGGATATTGATTTAATAACAATTTACACAATTAATAGCCTAATGAAGCTTTCTTTAACGTGCCAAGAAATAAATGTTGTTTGATGTGTAATATCATTCAGACGTTGTTTCGTCCGGACGTACTGTAATACTATGTGTAATATACGTATACATATACATACGAACATATACATATATACATACAAAGAAACGAAAAAAAAAAATTACTTCCATTTCGGAGAATAAATATGCGATCTTTTAATGCAATGATCGCTGTTTGTTGAAAAATAAACAAGAAAACGGGACGAATGAAAGCTCTCCGATTAGATTACGTGTAATTACGAAATTGATCGTACATGAATTATTGTATATAATACACATACACATATATAGTATTTTTACATCCTAATTCTAAATTCCACTTCCGATTCTAAATGGTACAGTACTCTGTGTGCTTCGATTGTGACCTCTACATTTTGTTGACTGTTGATTTAAACTGATCTCACTTAATTTTGTAAAATATATATCGTGAGTAAATAGATTTATAAAAAGAGTTCATCTGTGATGAAATGAGTTTCTATTTTTATTAAAAATGATATAAAATGTTGTTTGGATTTAAATTAAAACTTATGCTTTAATTAATGTTAAAGTTAGGTTGAAAATGTAGAGGAACAGTTCGAAGTTCGATACACTAGTCCTTAATTTAAAACCAAAGTAAATAAAAAAATAAAAAATAATAATTGATAAAAATCTCGATTTCGTATGCACACTTTTTTGTGTCTATGAAAGATAATTCAATCATTGTAAGTAGGTAAGCCGTTAATCATTAAGGTGAAATAGTTCATAAACAAACACAAAATCACACATTACACGTACGTTTTAATTTTAGCTTTATTATTTTATACCGATCTTCATGTTACCGCAATTTTATTACTAATATTAATAACTTTAACTTTGAGCGACTTTCTTATTCCGTTTTTTAAAATATAAACAATTTATTTATAGCGATATTTCTTTACATATAGTTACACAACATGTTTCTTCTACCAACAATTTTTTTGTTCGTACGTTGTAAAGCGACGCTTTATTAAGATTAAGGGTTTACGTTTCATGAGTCTATAAGAAAACAATGAATATTTTTTATCGTCAAGTTCAAACTGTTATTAGAAGTGCAAAATTATTTTGTACTGCTGTTAAATGCTGCTCTTTTTGATATTCATTGTTTTAACAGTAGACGATTATTTACTTATAAAATAATTCAAAAAATCACCGAAGGAATTTTCAATGATTCTCTGTAAAAATAAATGAGAGTGGAGAAAGAGAGAAAAGAAAGATGTAAAATAAATATTGTTCTCGTATATGGTGTATCTTTTAATTTAATTCCTGTCGCATTTTTATAATTTAATACTCTTTCAATTTTATACTTTTTTTTATAAATTTAATAAATTAAATTGACAGTTCTTTTTAGAAAAGAAACCTACTTTTTATTGAACATCTTTGATGAATTTTTTTTAATTTAACTTTAAACAATCTTGTAATCTTAATTAGAAATAAAGATAGGATTGAAGCAGGCGGCTTCTCTGAGGAATGCTTGATAAAATAAGTAATTACAGCTGTAATTAGTGCTGATACAAAGTTTCAGAAAGTAAAAGTGATTAGAAATTTTGTTTTTTCGATAAATAATAGTTGATTTGCAATTTAAAACGCTATAATTGCATAAACGAATACAACTTTTTCATCAATTTTCCAACTTTTATCTTAAATATATACATCGAATTTGTAATGAATAAGTGCAATAACAAAAATGATCAATATCATTAATATTACATTCGTTAACTTGTTTTGTTCAATTTCACATGGGTGCAAATATAAAAACTGAAACGAAACTCTGATTTTTATGTTTCTGTAACATAAATACTTTCTTTTCAATAATTATTTACTTGGTATTCAAGCGGTCATGCGTCATTTTCATGTTTTAAGAATGTAAGTCACTGAACTAAACACATTTCTTTGTTAAAAATATATCAAACACGTACACGCAATAAAAAATAAATAAACAAAAATAATAATAAAAAAAATGTCGGTCATCAAATTAGCAATTTTTGTAAGGACCCTGAGTCAGTGACCCCTTAAAAAAAGTATATATCATTGCAGCGGTGCGTATCTGTTATTCACAGTGAGGAGCGCCTCTTTTTTTCTCGAATAAATCGCGTTTGCATTTCACCTGCATTTTATCAACCGAGAAATGAAAGCCTTCTTCCTTTCGCTAATGTGACCACAATTTAAACCATCAGTCACTTATAAAGTACAACTGTCCTTGACATTGATCTTCATTTAGGACAAAAAATGATATACAGTATATATTACAGGTATATCAGATAACGATTAAGAGAAATTGCTATTGGTGAAAAATATTTAAATATGCAATTATTGTTTCTCATAAATTTTTATCGCCGGATTGAAAGTTCTTAATCACGAATCTCGCACGCTTCAAGTGTTAAATAATTAACTTCATCAACAAATAAATATATATATTTTCTTTTTGTTATTTAAAATTTACTTTAGTGCAATATTTAAAGCATATAATGCATTCAATATTACATCACATAATAAATCAAGCATAATGAACGAAATTAATTACAATAATGATTATTATATAATCATCATTTAATAATGATTATTATATAATCATCATTTAATAATGATCATTACATTTTAATTTTATAAACAAGTACTTTTTAATAAATAATTAAACACAGAAATTACAATATATACAATAAATTTTGTTCATTCATAAAGTGTTACAGTTTTAAGAATTGTATATTTTATTATAACATATAAAAAAATGACATTTTAAAATACTATTACTACATCGTAAAATTATTTAAAATTCAGCTCGTAGTAAATTGTTACGTTGCACTTGATAATTTTAATTGATAGAATTTGAAGAAAAAAGTGTCATTCATTAATTCGACAATTAATGACCACCTTCTCTGCTCGTAAAAGAAAACGTAAATCAGGTTAACTCTCTTTCTTTGTATTCCTCGAGACAACTGAGTCCCAGCCAATAATGACCGAAGACGGCTTTTACCTTTTTCGATCAAGGAGGGGTTGCAAAGAATGTATAAAAGTGTACAACACTTAGGTGTCGAGTTTAGTTTTTTACTATCTTACATTTTAACATCAAATAAGTGACAGTTATTTTAAATAATTTTTTTAGTATTATCAATAATGTTTCTCGTGAGTATTAACTCCAATTTTAATAGTGATCATTTTTTAAATATTAAATTTTTAAATATAAAAAACACTTATCGGAGTATAATCAAGTGGACACATTTTATATGTTATAGATATTTATCATTGCTGGTTTTATAACCGGAAGCTACACAGAATCTTCTATAGGAAGTAAGTTTTTAATTTGTCAATAAAATTAAAAATGTTTAATTGTTTAATTTATTGGTTCTTTCTCATTTAAGAATAAAATTTATTTGGAATAGTATTTTCTTAGAAATTAATTTTCTTACAAAATTTTAATAAAAACGTTTAAATTTAAAATGAAAAAATGTTAAAATGATAATTTGAATGAAATAATACTGTAATTTTGTTTTCTTTTGTCAACATTTCAAAGCGTAATATTTGTTCTTTTTAAAATTAAACTAATAAAAGCTCAGTATTTTGCGAAAAATATGAATTAAATAATAATAAAAACAATTATTATTTACTTTGAAAATCAAAATCAAAATAATATTATTTGATTTGATAATGATTATAAATGGTTTCCTCTGCACAGCCAAAAACATATTACAGACAAAAATTGAAAAGAGATAATTTTATACACATTGTGTAAAATCTGACATCCGAAATTCTGAACCTTTATAAATTCACTCGCATTCTTTTCTTACATTAATTAAATCAATATTTTTAATGATCCATCACTATTAACGATTTTCAATTACTCCTCTCTGATTATCTTGAGATATATAGTTTCAATTAATTAATTGAACATGCGATTTCTGAGAGTTATGAATAAATTATTTAAATTCAATGTGAATGCCATTCTTGTTTGATTTTATGCAAAAACTAATTTTTAATTGGTCTATATTTTTCAATTTTCATAAGATAAGTGATATTCGAAAGAGAAAATATTTAAATTTATACAAAAACAATTAGTTCTTTAACAAACTGATGAGAACCAAAGATTTTTTTCTTAACATTCAATTGTAAAAATAATGTTCTTAATAATACACTTTCAATACCAATCAAAACTGATTTTTGACTTTATTTCACAAAGTGAAGAAAATACAATTGAAACTTATGCAAATTGAACTACAATTATTCTTTTGCACTACAAAAAATTATTACAGTAAAATCAGAATAAATTATTTACAAGTATTCTTCACAAACATAATAATAGTTGGTAAATAAATTTTAAATTTTACATGTTTAACTTTAATGTTATAAAAAATACTTGATGACGATTAAAATCTATCAGAGAAATTTAGTGAAATTAAAAAAAACAGCATATATCTTTAATTGTGTTCCAATTGCAAAAAAAAAAGAAACTTTAGAAATTGTGCTTTGCTTTGACATTTCACTTCACCGGCTGTTTCGGTTGAAAGTATAATCGCATTGTTTTAATAAAATCATATTACAAAATATATAATAAACGCACGCAGGCATAAAAGTAACTTGAAGTCAACCCAGCACTTATTTTGTAACCAGCCATTAAAAAATTACACGCTGATGATCCCGTAAAAGTGATTATGAAAAAATTAAGGATAGATGTGAATAATTCTGCATTAATTCATATTCAGCAACGAATCGTCCTTTGCACGCTTTGCCAAGCAGATAAACTCTGTTCTACTTTCCTGCAACATGTAATTACATTTGACACACATGTTTATCGTATTCACTATTAGTCGTACGATACAGCATTTAGCCGAAAAGTGTCAATAACATTTGTACATCCAGGAAAAGTTTAGAAATAAATTCATTTATTATTTTTTTTACAATTTATTTTGAACAATTTTAGTTTAATTTTTACAATTTTGATTTACTTTTACAATTTTAATTTAACCCTTAAACACACTCATCTAGACCCGAGCAAAATTTTCGATCGTCAATATTATATCCAAATTCAAACTCAGGAAAACCTCTTTTTAAACCAAAAGGAAATTTCTGTGAGGATTTTTTTTTTTTGGTTCAAAAGGATTATACAAAAGGATGAAAGAAACATTCTTTGTTACTAAAAAATTTAATAATTTGTTATATATGCATCTTTTCAAGTTTGTTTAGTACTTTATAGCATTTTTAGCAAAAATTAACCCTGTGAAGAAATGGAGCTGGAGAGTTGACATTTTAGATTTAATAATAACTCGATTTCCTGAATTAACCCCTCCCCCTAAAAAACTGGAGCTCCCTTCGGCGCCCCTCGGTTCCCTTCAAATTATGATTTTTTTTTAAATTTGAAATAGTGTTCGGAATATACTATCAACATTTCGTGGACTTACTAAGAGTGTTTGATAGCATATTCAGAACGATATTCTGAACAAAATTACGTTTAGGTTTGTAAAACACTCATAATTCAGGGGAGGACCCCCCTACAAATAATTTGAGATATCTAAAATTTGGGGGAGTTAATTCAGGAATCCGAGTTATTATTAAATCTAAAATAGTATGCTGAAGGCTCGAATAGCAATATTTACATTAAATTTTACTTAAAAGTGTTTAAAAGTATTTTTAATTATGTTTATACCGGAAATGTAGAAATTTGCATTTTTGACAACTTGACAAAATAGCCTGTGTTCGTTGCTTCAGATAAATATATTTTTTAAATAAAAACGGTATAACGTATTTTTTCATTAAGTTTAAACTTGTAAATTTCTAAAATACCCTGAGTTTTTTATCTCTTCTTTTTTCGCGGAGATATGATTTTTTTGAACAAAAAAGTACATTTTGCAAAAAATAATTTTGAATTTTATATATAAAAAAAATTATTTATTGTTCAAACATAATTATTTTTACATATTGTTCATATAAAGTCGATTTTAGTGTATCGATTGATCTGGTCAAACGAGTGATTTTGTTGAAAATTTGTCAAGATATGTTACTTTAAAGATACATCGGGTCATCTGGACCCATATGTGTTATAGCGGTTGGTCAAGGAGATGTATGGGTTAAAGAGTTAATTTTTACTTAACCTATTTAAGCTCATATTTATTTATTTTTTAACTTATTTCACAAATTTGATTGATTATTATGATGAAAATTGATTTAAAAATTAAAAAGGTTGAATTTCGATAAAATAGTTCTGGGCATTGGTAATATAATTTGAATTTTTCTTACACGTACGGTAAAAGTAATTACTTTTCCCACTCTCGTAAGAAAAAGAAATTTACTCAACTACTGGACGTAGCAGAGGCTTTCTCACTCGTGAGCATGGACAGACACTCGTGCTGTCCTTCTCACTCGGTGGGAAAAGCCTCTGCTGTATCCACTAGTCAAGTCAAATACCATAGTTCAATAATTATACCGTGAGTT
>JABFPM010005534.1:0-11148 GCA_022817325.1 Idris sp. 1 HC-2018 | reverse complement strand
GCTCATATTTCCAAAACGACATCGAATTTCGACTTAAAAATTTAACAGCATATTCTTTATAAGTCACAGATTCGATTTATGCAATAAAAAAAACGATTTTTTGATCGTTCTAAATGGACTTCCCCCCCTTAATACAGATGGCTCACCTACATTCGAGAGCTCGACAAGCTCTATATGGCCATTACATTTGCAAGTCAACGAAATACCATTAGATGAAAGAATGCAATCTATAACTTTGTGTGGTTTATGGTTTGGTAAATCTAAACCTAATATGAATACGTTTCTTACTCCTTTTGTGGAGGAAATGAATCAACTATCGAAGAGTGGTATACTATGTGACATAGACGGAGTTGAATTTAAAATAGCACCGTATATTATTTGTTGCTGTGTTGACAGTGCAGCTCGCCCAGCAATGCAAGGATTACATCAACATAATGGCGCTTTTGGATGTAGTTGGTGTCTTCATCCCGGAAAATTTGTTAAAACATTGAAAAGTATGAAATATCGTATACGAGAAAATATAGTTTTATGAACTCAGATTGGTGCAAAAAATGATATTAAGAAATATAAGAAAAAAACGAAAAATTCCTTGATGAGAATCGTAGTATTGCAACACTTCATGTTAATGGGTTTTTTAATGTGTCACCCCTATTTAAATTGAAATATTTTGATATTATTTGGGGATTTAAACCTGACTTTATGCACAATATTTTGTTAGGCATAGCGCGACAATTTGCTCGTTACTGGTTCGATTCTCGGAATGGTAAATTCGGTATTAAAGATCATTTAGATGAAATCAATTTACATTCATTAGAAATTAGATCACATTCTTCAGTAGATCGTTTACCTCGTTCCCTAAAAGAAAAGAAATTTTGGAAAGCAAAAGAGTGGTTGGTTTGGATTTTTTATTATAGTGTACCACTACTTGAAGAATATTTGCCACAAGAGTATCTAAATCATTGGTTACTGTTAGTTGAAGGCTTTTACATTCTTTTAAATTCTTTTAAAACCCAAAATTACATTTTCAGAATTGAATAACGTGAATTATTTGTTTAGTAAATTTGAATGTGATGCCCAAAAATTGTACGGAGTTATGGCAATGACTTTTAATTTGCATCAACTAAGTCATTTAGTTCAAAGTGTTTACAATTGGGGCCCTCTCATTACAAACAATGGTTTTCCGTTCGAACATGCTAATGGAATGATACTGAATAAGATACATGTTGCCAAGGGTCTTAAGCAACAAATTATAAGATCTGTACAGTTTCAAAGAAGTCTCAACCATCTTTTATTTGAATTTAGATATGACGATTTATGTTACGATTTCTATTGCGATTTAGTATATTTACAAAAAACCCAGAAAACCTTACAATTAGGAGAACATTTGTATTTTGGTACATTCAACAAATTTTCAGATACTGCAAATTTTGAAGTACTTTCTACTAACTGTATAAGTTACTCTCGCATGTTGAAAAATAAAAGTATTTATTCGAATCGTGACAGGAATGAAAGAACAAATAATTGTTATGCGATTTTTAATGTAAAACTTATGTGAAAATTAATCAATTTATTATTGACAAAAGTACTGATGATGAGTACTGTCTTATCCACAAAATTACTACAAGGGATTCATTTTCCTACGGTTATTGTGATTTGCAGACTGTAACTTGCATTAATGATATAACTGAATTAATTCCAACTAAAAATATTTTGAATCTTTGCTCATTTATAACGACTGTAAATAAATCTTACATTATTGAAATGTCTCAAAAGTTTTGTATATAATATAATATGAATTGACACATTAATTATTGTTTAACGAAATACACCTGTGAAGTTAGCACCATGGTTCTATTGTATTAAAATTAGTAAATTAAAATATTTCTGCAAAAAAAGCAAATATTTATATCATTTATAAAAACATCTATAACTTCAAATTCTGCTATATATAATGTAACATAAAATTGAAACGTTGAAATTTTTTAAATCAAATTATAGTTTTTTTAAGATTTTCAGTTTATTATGAAAGTACAAGAAAAAAAAACAAAATGTATTACAGTAACCTTGTTATTAAATGGCATTATGAAAATATTTTATGTCAAAACTTGTGCATAAGAAATTGCAAAATTGTCAAAAACTCGATAAAATATCCAAAAAAAAGTTTATAATATTCCTAACTAAAATTTCAATCTAATATGGAATGTCTTATATATATTTCTTACTTTAAATAGATATACAAATTATATAGATTCTTAAATTGTTTCACAGTAAAACATTTCATTTCAACATGATACGTTTCAATTTTGAATTTAACGTTTTATATACCTATATAATTGAAACGCTTTAATCCGTCATAAAACTTTTCATATCAAAATGAAACGTTTTTACAATTCATGAGGTTATAATTTCTAATAAATTTCTTTTTCACATTTCTAATTTTTGCAAATTTATATCTTTGTATTTATAATAATTAATTGTGTCTTAGATTTGAAATTGGAGATTATAACTATTAATGTAAATTTTAATATAAAATTATTGAAAAGTTAGATTTTTATAAATCAATGTATATTATCACAAATAATAATAATAAGATAACACTATTAATATGAATGTTCGATTTTGTTAAAAAAATACAAAATAAAAATTCAAAATATTGCTTTCAAATAAAAATTGATTTATAAGCTTCCAATTTTTAAAATGCATATTCTGTAAGTGAATATTCTCTGCTGTATTTGCTGTTTTCATGAGTTGAAGACTCACTTCTGACTGATAAATACAAATTCTGCTTGCAGTGTGGTTTAATAAACCTTGAAATGATACTTTTGCAGTTGTCTCAGTTAAAATGATTGAGCTTGATGGTGGTCTACATATCGTTTTATTTTCTCTGACAATATTATAAGCAGGCCAAATATCAGCGCCACTTTTTATGCTGGCTAATCTCATATTTGTATACTGAGCTTTAGAAAGTGAATTGTTTAATAAAAAAAGTAAAGCTTCTTCAGCTGTTTTTTTGACTATTAAATTTCTGGGCTCATCTAACATTTTGCTTATTTTTGCTGACTGTTCTGGATCTTTTACAATTTTGTCGACAAATTTTAACATATCTTTTTCTCCGGATTTTCTAGCAGCGTAGCAATACACTTGTAATAATTTATTTGGATCATTTTTATGTTCTAAACTTACTGCAGCAATTTCTCGCCTCTTCGATCGTTCTGATTTTTCATAAAATTCGAGACTTGGTCTTCCTGGACGTTTCTCACCGGCAGAAGTAGACGTTAAATCTTCAATCTCGATTGTCAAGCTTCCAACTTCAAAAGCAGATTGCAACCAATTCGAATTGTATTTGAGAAATCTGTCTTTCATTCGCTTCGATGCATCCCATTTTTGTTTGAATTTGCATAACAATGTATGCACAGATTTCGTTAATCTAATTAAGTCATCAGACTTTACCATATTTATATCCACATTTCTTTTTTCCATAATATAGTTCAATACTAAATTTGTACATTCTGACACATTACTGAATTTTCCGTGGACTAAATCAAACAATTCTTGTTTTAAAATTATAACCTCCAAGTCCGAGTTCATGTTTGTTTACGTCTACCAAAAGAAAGATTGCATCTTTTTTAGGCATTTCAAAAAATAACGAATCCAAAAAATATATAAAGAATAACTCACCTGTGAAACGTATTTATTCCATACATTTATATATGATAAATTCTAAATGATGCTAAATCCGAAAATCTCTTAATTTGATGAGTTATTTTTACTATAAACATAACATAGTTTGTTTAGAAGAACAGATTTCTTCCATTATCATAAGATATTAAAAAATTTAAAAAACAACGCCATCTAGATAAAAAAGTGAAACTATTTTGTCAAATAAATATTTCAGATGGTAAGATGCAATTTTCACAAGAAATAAACTTCATTTAGAATAATAATAACAGTTTATATGAATATTTATACAAAATAATCGAAAAACATAAAAAAAACATAATTTTAGTTTTTCGGTAAGATTAGTCAAACTTTGCAATACGGGCAAAATGGGCTAGGTTTTTTTGAAAGAAGAAACATCAAAGAAGACAACAACAAAAAGTTCAGCTAATTACCTCGTGGAACTTTTTGGAACTAATTTTCGAATGTCATTCAAACATTGTAAAATGTCAAATGATATGATGTAAACTATAACTTTGTCAAGAGTGTTAACCAATCAAACAAATTGAAAAATTGTACTAAAATTTAAAACTAATTACTCTGATAAAAATGTAAAAGTAACGTGAAATTGCTATATATATATTTCTGAAATTAAAATTTAAAAGTTACATTTAAAAAAAAAATTTAACATATTTTCCATTAAATTGTATTCTCGTCGGTCAAAAAAGTAAGTTAAAATGCTTGAAATGATTATGAATACTTAATCTGGGATATAATAAAACTGCCTAAACATATTTTAGTTCAAAAAGTTATAAGACCCTGGTACACAACAATAACGACCAGCTGATTGTCTTCCACCTACTTTTTTATTGTTTTGCTCCATTTTTAAGGTAAATTTTATTAACAAAAGAGTTGTTATTTACACGTGAGCATAGGGGATGACATTTGCTTTACGCCTACAAGTTTTGCAAAAAAGCCGCTCGCGGCGCTAGTTGCTCCATTTGCCAAGCGTATTCCTTAATCACTATGCGTTATTTATACAAGTTTATCTATAAAATTATACAATTTAAATATGTTATTTCATGTAAATAAACAATTTAAATGTAACAAATTTTGTTGAATTTTATTGCATTCAGTATTTACTTACAAGATATTCAAAATTTGTATGCATAAATATCTTTAATTTAAAACTTATGAAATACTATGAGAAATGTAGACGATTAGCTCTAAAAAGAGTAGGGGTCAAAATTTTGTGCATGCAGTTTTATTGCTTGAAGTTGATTGGAATATTATTTTTTTAATTGCTTCAAAGCGATCAAAGATTTCAATCGTCTTGAAGCAATTCAAATTTAATCAATTCTATCGATTCCTAACATAAAAAAGTAACATTCTAATTTCAATCGCCACAAAGCGATTGAGAATTTAAATTTTTGATCGCCTTATAGCGATTAAAATATCACAATTTCAATCGGTTTTAGGCGATTAAAATGAGAAAGCGATAAAAACGCTTGAAAGGCGATTGTATTAAAATAAATTATTATAGACAAATTAAATTTCTAATCGGCAATTTTCTATCGCTTTTCATTTACAGGGGTATTCATCAAAATAAATTACAAGCATAATTTTAAAAATGGGCTGACAAGATTTTTGCTGTTTTTTGAATAAGCA
Source organism: Idris sp. 1 HC-2018 (assembly GCA_022817325.1). Lineage (NCBI taxonomy): Eukaryota > Metazoa > Arthropoda > Insecta > Hymenoptera > Scelionidae > Idris > Idris sp. 1 HC-2018. The sequence continues at coordinate 5,823 of JABFPM010005534.1, read as the reverse complement.
TTGTTTTTAATTTTAGTTTATTATTGTATGCATTTGAATTGTATTATATTCATTTTTGAAAGTTAAGGTCTTGTCTCCAAAATATATCATAAGTTTTTGTTGGTTTTTGAATTGGTATGTTTATTATAATTTAAATATATTTTTTAAAGGGGTATATTGTTTATGAAAACCTTTTAATGATGAGAGGAGGGGATTATTGTTTTTTACCTTTTAATTATTGTTGTAAAATTTATATGTAAAAATACTTTCTCTAAAATACTTTATACATTTAAAAATTTTGTTTTAAGAGAATATGAAAGTTTGAGTCCTGTCACAAATTCTATACGTTTCGACTTACAAAACTATATAACAATCCAAATATTTAGATCTCTTGGTTAATTCTGTAATAGAGCAGGAAATTCACTTAGTCTTCTCTGAAGAATATAATAATTATTATTATAATTTTTTTCAATGCAAACAAACACCAACTTAAATAAATTAAAACATTTTAAACATATCATTTATGTATTTTTCATTTAAAAATTTATTTGGTTTGGACCTTAGTTTCGTATAATCAATAACTGTTCAAACCTATGCTGAAAATGAGTTAAGTGAACTTTTGCTCTTTAAATGATTAATTTAATCAACTTTAGTTTTGGACAAACATTTTTGGGCGCCTTAGTTGCTCATATGCTGAAGGGTTCGCCAGTGCGGGCGATTCAGTTGCTTAAAACAGAAAAACCGTTCACTTAAATCGAAGTCACACAACTTCCGATTAATTTTAATGAACAATTAATATCGTCAGTAGAGCTGTTCTCCCAACCTATTTTCAGTGTAGCTTTTAATTCTTAGTTATCTATAACACAGAAGACCATAGAATATCATTTTGAATACGCAATTATTCCTAAATTAAGGACTTTCCTAAGTTACATTTTTCATTATTAATAAAAGATAAAAAAATCTTTCAAAAAAAATTAAGCTTCTTCGAATTCCATATCTCACTATATTTGACACGAACATCTGATAAATACAACAAACAAACATGCTTAATTGGATATCCTGTCAGACATTTACTGACACAGAAGTCGTTGCTAAAGTAATTGTTCTGAAATAACATAATTGCGTTACACTCTACCAAGAATCAAGAAAATGTCAACGATTTCATTAGACATCTAACCATAGCTCATAAATCTATGTACGACATAGTATAACTGAAAGTATTCATGAAAACAAATATAACGTTAAAAAATGTCTTTAATAGAAACATTTAAGGAAAAATATTTTGCTACAATATTACATTTAACTGTACCGTGTAATAGAGTTTTGTTTAATTATAAAATTTACATTTCAAATTTGATAACAAGTAACTTATGATATATAAATTAACCTTTCTTTGTCAAACTACGAACACGTAAAAATAAATGTATTTTCATTGGATAATGTTTATTATAATCCTGGAATAGAAATATCAATATTATTTTTTTTATTTCCTGAACTCTGGATATAAAATGATAGATTCATGCATCAATGGAATTATGTATAAAAAATACACAAAACAAGCCTCACTTATTATTTAACAAAAATATGCATTATTTTTACAAATTACACTCAAAAAACTGTCTTACATTAAAAGCGTGAGACTTGTCACTGTTTTTTAGTAAGCTCGTTTTTTTACTTTAATAGCTTGAAATCACACATTAAAAGCATGAAATATATTTCTGATAAAAAAGCATTAGATTTACGCTGTCATAGGTTGAATTTCATTCTTTAATAGTTATGTCGTTAACCTATAAACACGTGGCGATTGTCACGCCATATTTGCAAAAAACTCACGCAAAAATTGCGTGGAACTCTTACAACTGAAATGACTAGTCTTTAAATCCGCCTTAATATAATTTTGTAGAATAAATATAACTGAATAATAAAAATAACATGACTATTCTTAATAATGCATAAAAGATACAATTTATTTCATTTGACACATTATAATGTAATTTTGATAAAAATTAAGAAAATAAAAGCCCCAAATGTTTGAAGAAATTATTTATGAATACTTTACTTTATTATAATATAAAAATATCAGTCTTTAAAATTACAAGTCGTATTTGTAGTAGTGAATTCTTTTTCATTTTGTATGACGTATTGACGAGGTGGTAATCATGGAACCAATGATTACATACAAACAGATAAAGTGAGACTAAGCCTGAACAATATCATACTCAGAATTTCATTTTTACCAATATTATTAAGACATTTTAAAATTGTGTAAAAAATATAATATACAATCAATAAATTAAATCAAATGCAAACCATTACTCATTGTTAAAAGCTTTAAGAAGTTTTTCAACTTCAAAAACACAAAGCCAATTTACCTAAAAAACTGCAAAAAAGATGATAAAATAATGAATTTTATATAATGATATAATAATGAATTGATATAATTTATAAAATAAATGAACAAAATGAACACAAAATTAACAAATTCTTAATATATATTTTTATATAATTACATTTTATTTTCACTTTGTTACTTACACGTTAACTTTTTATAAGTTGTGAACTGTCACACGTGTTTATTAAAGGTTAGGTCGGTCCGGTCCGCGCTTATTTTAGCCTATTTTCGTTTTGGAGTGAATCTCGCGCAACTTTTACGTGGACGCCTAGCAATTATCGCGTGGTCACGTGTTATACAATAAGTGCATGGTATAACTGCTTTTAAAGCATAAAATTCAAACTGCATTAGTATTTAAGTCATGTATTAATGCAATGACGTTAACCACACAAAAAAGGTGTGAAATTCAATCAAATTCAGTTTGAATTTTTACCTAAAATTCAGTGAGTAAAAATCACGCTATTAAATTAAGTCTTCTCACGTTTTAAATGTAAAGCAGTTCTTTGAGTGTAATATTGTCACTTTTTTCATGCAATTTTAAAAAATTGTCTATAATATTTTTTACTGCTTTACAATGTTTATAAAATTTATAATATTATTTATGCATATTATTGTATATTTATAGCAGGTAAACAAAGAATCATGTCAATTAGTGATTGGATTACTTACTTTAGTTTAATTTGTATTATGTACTAATAATGTACAAATATCATGCACTTCTGCGTTGTCCGATGTACCAAGCCCCAAGACAAAGTATATTGCCACTTTTATACAAAATGATCACAACCAATCACTCTCGGACTTATTCAGTAATATAACGCTGAAAAAAATGAACTACTTGTATTACTTCATTGACGAAATGCTGAAAATCAGGGAAATTATAATGTTAATTATGATATTCCTAGTAAAAATGTATCGTGGTTTGCCCAGGTGATAACTAGTTCTCTTTAAAGGCTAACTGTGGTAAACTCTGGTTTCACAAAAAAAAATTGTAGGGGACACCTTGAGAGGTCCATCTAAAGGAATATAAAGAAGCCTTTATGGCATTTTCAGGACATGTAACATCTTACCTTTCAATTACATTTCAATTACATTTTTATGTTTAATAAGGGCGATGTCAGGGGTATATTAGTGCATATCAATTCTTTATAATTTATATTATTTTTTTTTATTTATTAATAATTGTTTATTTTTATTCCAAATTTTGTTTAAGATATTGTTTAAATTTACATAATAACGTGTAAGCAGGAGATGTAAACAATCAAATACAAAATATTTAACCAAGATAAATTCTGTAGGAGATTTTCAGGAGGAAAAATTGATAGCTAAAAAACTGGCATAATGGTTCAGATTAATAATCAAAAGATAGCCAAGACTCAATAACGAGTAGAACATTATAAAAAGAAAAAGAAGAAGATAAAATTAACAATATATGTATGCTAATCTGTGAAAATAATCTCTTATTATTTTCCGGTTTTAGGATCATTAACAAATAGCAGATTTTTATAGATATTTTCTTTTATGCCGAGCAGTTAACATATGTAACATTTGCATTCGTAGATTTGTATTTTCGATAATGTAACTACGTACGAAGAAATCGGTATAGTAAATAAGTCGATATATTCAATGTATCTTATGCAACTTGGTTCATAGCCAAAACTCCACAGATATACTTTTGGAACCTCTGGAACATTACCAAGACAAGACCAGTTGACAATACAGCCGTCTCGGCGCCTATGTAATCCTATTTTTTAATGTCATTAACTTTGTCTAAAATCTTGCAATTTTTCACACTAATCTTAGCATTATATTTCACAAAGTGATCTCTGATTAAGTAATTACGTATTTTCTGCTGGGCCGAGGACAAAAAATTGTAAAGTCGCAAATTTTTCGAAAATAAGTTTTTGGTTTCCGTAGATTCGTTAGGAAATTCCTCATTTAAAAATGCACAATTTCATCTTTAAAACGAAAAAAAGCCGTAAGTACATTAAAATTTGGAAAGTATCGTCAAAATACTTGTTAAATCTCGAAAAATACAACCGTAATTGTACTTACGGCTTTTTTTCATAAATGCATTACATTTTGAACACCAATATGAATTGTATTACATAAGATTTAGTAAGGAAAAAACCGTAAGTGCAGTTACAGTTTTCTTCATTATAAAAAAAACCATAAGTGCATTTTGTTTTTTCCTAAATTAAAAAAAGTTAATTTTTTATAGCAAAAATGAAATCAGCGTGCCCTTTCTATCTTAGATGAGCTTTTAATAAAAAAAACCTTTTTTTTCTAGCCTTATGAACATGAAAATCAGTTTTTACCTTTTTCTCGGCACTGCAGTTTCAACAGTTGACAAACTGTATGCCGGAACTATAAAAGATTTAAATTTTAGATTTAGTTATAATTTCTAACAAAATGTAAACTTTCAAATCTTCTAAGCTTAATATTTTTCCAAATATCAACTTCATTTTCTGATAAATCCAAAAAAAAAAGAAAATTGCAAATATCCCACGTAGCAAATGACCACTGGTATGAAACACTAATATCCTCTGGCCCAGCGCTAGCACTAACGATCGTCAAGTACGGTTTGCCCAAGCTTGAAAACCAATCGTTTTTCAAAAAATTGATTTAATTTTAATTATTTTTTAATAAATATTTACTTTTTAATTATTTTAATTTTAAATTGCTCCGTGTATAAGAAGCTACACGGAGAAAGGATGACAGGTTAAAACAACGTGTGTTTGATAACCAGAGCCCGGACTTAAGACATTGAGAAGTTGGTTACGAATGACCTGTAGGTTGGTATTACATTTGACAGATCAGAATTTTAGAATAATTCGAATTTTTTTATACGATTATTATGAAAGTATGATATCGGTTTATGTATTGTAATTTATTATGCTAATTCTGAATCAAGCTAAAGTAAATTCAATGTATAATAAATCATTCTTACGTTATAAAAATAAAAGTAAATATATATAAATTTCAAAAATAACAACTACATTTAGTTAAATTTTATTAGACTTAGTACAATATTTGTAACTTCTCATTTTCATATTTTAATATGCTTCTTAATTTTTTTTAATAACATTGTGAAAAGTATATATATATACGAGATGTTGTTCGCGGTGCTCTTTATATGTCTTTATTTTGAATTGTGCCTTTATGTATTTTTTAAACTGTAACTAATTACTACATTGCAAAACATGCATACGAATTTTTCATCGATAGTCAAAATAATTATGAAATTCATGCAATCTTCTCATTAGAAGAGTCCCTGGTGAATTTTTTGTGGTACATTTTTATTTTAAAAATGTTCTTAAAAATGTGTTAAAAATTGATTAGAAATTGTTTCTATTACAGTTCATTTGTTTTGAAAAATGTATTCAATATTAGTTATTAGTTATATTAGTGAAAATATCGTCTTAATTTTTATTAAGAAATGGATACAAGTA
>JABFPM010005533.1:0-11148 GCA_022817325.1 Idris sp. 1 HC-2018 | reverse complement strand
GCTCACTAATTTGGAAAAGTTTTAAATTCAATGATGTCCACCCGGATTTCGGTTTAGTTTATCGAAAAAATAACTCCTGAATTTTTTCAGATTTTTTGAAACATTCTAATGCTTGCAAACAAGTAGTTGAAATTTAACACGTGTTTTAAATGAGGTTTTCAAACTTTCAGAGACTTTTTAAGATTACTTCTAGTATTTCCAATGCAATGATCTAAAAATTTACATACTTACGTTTTGACGGTCGCTGAACACGAATATGATGTCAAAAAATGATTTTGGTAATATTTCCTATCATAACCCTGTAACTTTTTGTTTACAAAATTTTTAATTGTTTCATAATTTTAAGTTTTCGTAAATTTTTCAAAAATATGATTCAGGGGTACCATTTCATAGGTTTTTGAGGTCTCTGAATACAAATTTTAGGTTAAAAATCGACTTCGAATAGTGTTTTTTCGAAATTTCTCATTAATATGAACTTTATTCAGTATATTTATTACAGGTGTCATTTTATATTTTTCAAAGTCACTAAACATAAATTTTTATGTTAAAAATCGGATTTTGTCAACTATGACGTTCGAATTTTCCTAAAATTTTGTACTTCATTGAAATAGGTAATAGTTAACATAATACAACATTTGTTGTTAATATTAGTAAAAATAATACAAATAATCGAATTTAATAAACAATAATCGGTATTAAATTATAATATTTTTCACTTTATTCATTTAATTATTTTGATAAAAAACTAATTAATTCTTATTCAGATAATTTTATTTTTAAATATTATTATAATTTATTATTAATGTAATAATAACTACATGTAATTTGGAATAGTAGCGCTCATCGTTGCGCGCCATCTATCGTTATCGTGCCAATTAATAAAACTAACATTAATATTGAAGGTGGCGCGCAGATCAAAAGTTAATTTAAAACACATCTCTTTTGTGTGTCCTTCCTGTGTGAGTATAATCTCTGAAATGTCATGAAAATTTGAAGTCATGGCTCAAGCTGTTTTAGAAGACAATTATTTTCTTCGTGAAAAAGTTCCTCTAATTGGAGCCTTGAACTTCCAGATTGTTGGAAACAAATTGCCATCGAAAAAAGACGTCTTGAAAGTACTGTTCTTTAATATTCGGAAACTACGTTTGTCCATACGTGACAGTGCGTTTTTGGTTTCAAAAGAAGTGTTGTTATTCTGGGAGAAAGCAGGAATTCCTGCACAAACAGTACAAAGATGTACTGAGAAAATTGTAAAGCTCCATGAGGAATGGCGAAAGGTGCGGACAAATCCAGGAAAAGAGCCTGCAAAAGTCCACGAGAATGAATTCCTAAGGAGTATAGAATTGTTATTTGACGTAGCCAAGGCGCAAGATTGTTTAAAACATTTAGATCCAGATAAATTAGCATTTTTGGAAGGTCAAAGACAACCGCAGAAATTCGGAGTCATAGGAAATGTCAAATGTTTGGGCGAGGAAAAAACAACCAACCTAGACGAAACCAAACTTCGTCAAAGCAGATTAGAAAAACAACGTGAGAGAGAAAAAAGCCTAATAGGTATAATTTTTTTTCAGAATGTGTATTTATTTTTTGATTAATAATATTATTAGTAAAACCTAACCTTAAATCAAAATTCAAACTGCTAAAACGTGTTACCAAAAATTATTTTAGCTTGATATGAATTGTTTTTATTGCATAAATTTTACAAGTATCAGTAAAACCTAACCTCAAATAAATATTCAAACTGTTTTTTTAAAGTCTTTCTGAAAAAGTTAAAATATATGGTGCTAGGAACTTTTTTGCGTATACTATTTTAATATAGTATATTATAGAGCATATTATATTATAAAACAAAATAAAATCAAAATATTTTTAATTTATAGATGATATGGTTCAACTAACAGGAAGTAGCGAAAGTAGCCAGACTGATACTCCAATTAGCAGTTCTTCGCAGGAAATTTTACAAGCAGGGCCTTCAAAGCCTAAGCAAAGTCGTGGCACAATTTCAGTAGTAGACGAAACATTAGCTTCCACTCTAGACAAAATCGGGATTTCTAACCGCGACGCTATGCGGATAATAATTGCTATAGCCTGTGTATTGAAAGTGGATGTAAGTAATCTCGCAATCTCACATGGAAAGATTAGAAATGATCGAATAAAATTACGAGAGTCGATAGCAGCCAAATCCAAAGAAAAGTTGTCGTCAATGGATCTAATAGCACCTGTTTTACATTTCGACGGAAAGTTATTGCAAACTTTATCTGGGACGGAAAAGGTTGACCGAATAGCAATCATATTATCATCAGGAGATGACGACAAAATTCTGTCAATCCCTGCGACAGAGAAATCAACTGGAGTGATGCAATCTGATGTCTTGTATGAGGTATTAAAAAAATTTTCAATTAGATGAAGTAAAGAAACGTGATTTTTTTGTTCATAATAAGTAATAATCATATTATTATATAAATAAAAATAAATAAAAGTTAAATTGAAAGATAAAACAAGATAAAATTAAAAAAAGTGATTTAATAATTGATTAAATTTTTATCAGTATTATTCTAATAATCTGAATTGTTATTGAAATAAGAAAAAATGAAACAAAATATTTAATAAATTTTAATTTTCATTTATCAATAAATTTAAAATAAATTTTTGAAAAATTACTGCTTTTTCAATTATTTTATTATTATTTAGAATATTTTTGTAGATAATATTTAATAATTTATTTTAAATTCGTAGGTTCTTCAAGAATGGGGACTTTTGGATTTAATAAAAGCTGTTTGCTGTGACACCACAAATTCCAACTTAGGTTCGAAAAATGGCGCTGTTGTTTTGTTGGAAAGGAAACTGAGACGACTTCTTCTTTGGCTGCCATGTCGACGACATATTTTTGAAATAGTTTTGTCCGGCGTATTTGACGAAGTGATGGCAAAGTCAACTGGTCCCATAATTATATTGTTTGAACATTTCAAAAAATCCTGGTCGTCGATTGACAAAAGTAAATATCAAATTGGTATAGAAGATGAGTCAATTTGTGCGATCTTAAAAAGTAGAGTCGACGATATCCACAACTTCATTATAAAAATATTAAAGGCAAAAAATCAACCGCGCGATGATTACAGGGAACTGTTGTTCTTGTGTCTAATTTTCATTGGTAAAATGCCAGTTGAAGAAGTGACGTTTTATAAGCCGGGATCTGTTTCGCGCGCTAGATGGATGGCTAAAGCCATTTATTGTCTTAAGATATTTGCTTTTCGCGACCAATGTTCTTTAACACTCGCACAAGAAACTGCGGTAAAGGATGTTTGTGTTTTCGTTGTTTTTGCTTACATCGAAGCATGGTTCACTGCATCACACGCACCAAGCGCTCCTAACAACGATTTGAATTTTGTAAAAAAACTCAATTCTTTCAAAGTTGTAAATCCTGACATATCTCGAATTGCGCTAAAAAAACTGTCGAATCATTTGTGGTACTTGGCTCCCGAAACCGCGGCCTTAGCATTTTTTGATGAAAATATTTCTGCAGAAGACAAAACAAAGATGGTTGAAAACATTCGAAGTGAGGATGATGATTTTAACGAAAGCGATCGACTTTCAAATAAGTTCTTTGTTGTAAAACAAGATTTTAGTGTTATTTTGAATAAAAATATAGACTTTTTTATAACTTCACAATCAATGACATTCTTCGAAAGATTTGGAATCGAATGTACATTTTTCGACTTGCAGGTTTCGGACTGGCATTTAGATGAAAATTATCAACTGGGTTTGAAAATTGCAAAAAAAATTAGGGTTGTAAACGACGTAGCCGAGCGTGGTGTCAAACTCATGACAGATTATAATCAGATATTAACAAACGACGAAAATCAAAAGCAATACATAATAAAAGTTATTGAAAATTATAACAAAACATACCCAATTGCTACAAAAGAGGCTTTAGCGAAACCAATGGCGTTCGAATGAATCAAGATATTATTAGATTCGTTGAATTTTAGTGATGTAAAATAAAAATCATTTTTTTTTTAATTTATGTAATTTTTTATATATGTTTGATTGAGACTTACTTTTAAATCACCATTTAAACTGGTTTAAATTTGTATTCAGAGATACTGAAAACGTGTCAAATTAATCCGCTATTCTATAAAATCAGTTACTTGATGATTACTTTCTATTTAATAAAAAATTTGAACCCCATAGTTGTCCAAATCAGATTTTTTAACATACAAATTTAGGTTCAGGGACCTTGACAGCATATAAAATAACAACTTTTAATCAATATACTGAAAAAAAGTTCATATTAATGAGAAATTTCGAAAAAACACTATTTGAAGTCGATTTTTAACCTAAAATTTGTATTCAGAGACCTCAAAAACCTATGAAATGGTACCCCTGAATCATATTTTTTAAAAACTTACGAAAACTTAAAATTATGAAACAATTAAAATTTTTGTAAACAAAAAGTTACAGGGTTATGATAGGAAATATTACCAAAATCATTTTTTGACATCATATTCGTGTTCAGCGACCGTCAAAACGTAAGTATGTAAATTTTTAGATCATTGCATTGGAAATACTAGAAGTAATCTTAAAAAGTCTCTGAAAGTTTGAAAACCTCATTTAAAACACGTGTTAAATTTCAACTACTTGTTTGCAAGCATTAGAATGTTTCAAAAAATCTGAAAAAATTCAGGAGTTATTTTTTCGATAAACTAAACCGAAATCCGGGTGGACATCATTGAATTTAAAACTTTTCCAAATTAGTGAGCACCCTACTGTATATCCTATTTTATGGACATTTTTTACAACTATTTCCAGCAAATATCTCCTGCAAATTATATTTAGATTATTCAAATAAGGTATCAAGTAGAATTCAAGATTATAATTATTTAATAAATTAAGACTTTTTTTTACATTAAACTCACCTGTTCAATTTGAGATGGGATTTTTCATTTTTCACTTGTGTAACATTGCAAAAAATTGTTATAGGGTTTTTTATGAACATCGTTTGGATGAAATTTTTAATATTAATATATGAAACTTCAAAGTGAATTCGAAATCTCAGTTCACGAAAAAATTGACCTAAAATTTCTCGAATACACTGAACATTAACTTCTGATAATATCAAAGATTCATTTTTCATTTTACTTACCACAAAATTGTGAAATGATTCATAATTCCTGATACACTTAAAGTATAAAATGCAAAAAAATATAAATGGAATTTCATTATTTCATATCAGCATTAAACGATCGATAGTAAGTTTTATTTGTCAAATAAAGTACAACTTAAAGTAATATTTTTTTTCAAATGAAATGTCTTGTTTCTAGGCTATAACAGTTTTAACTGAAAAATCATCTAGACTCTAAATAGCTTTTAATCTTTTAAAGGTACCCACAAAATTAGCTTTAAATGTGTCCATAAAATTAATTTTCACATTAAAAAAAAGTAACACGCAAGTATTATCAGTCTAAAAAATTGGTTTTTGAATAATTGATTTCTTTAGCTGTATTTTTGTAGCATTATTCAATTTATATAATTACTAGTTATGAGATAGTAATAATGATTAATTTTTAATGGAAGCTTTCAATATTGCGAGTTTAGGATTAACAAATTCATTTATTTTATCAGAGGTAATAAGGAGGTAAATATTTTACCAGAGTATCTAAAAATCTTTAATAAGTACTAATAGTTTTAAAAGAAAAAATAAAAAAAAATTATAATTTATAAGATGTTGATTATGATAAAACAAAGAAATTATTTGTAAATCATTGTGTTATTATTTTTAGTCATTCATAACAAGTAACTCACTTACTTTTACAAGATATTTTTAAAATGAATAAAAAAAAAAATTATGTAGAGTATTTTGCAAAAATAACTCAAAAATAAGACTTTTTTTGCATTAAAAAATTGCAACCAAATATGATTTGAACAACACAATTTTCAATTTTAATTTGATTTATAAATAGACAAAATCGGAAAATTTCTGGTTGAGAGGCCACTTTTGGGACTATCTTTCTTTCGGTTTTTTGGCTACTGAAATACGCAAAAAATAGTGATGTCCTTAGAAATTCTACGGGTGACACCTTTAATTATGATATCAAATACAGTTTTGAAATTGCTAATTAAGTACATGAAAAAATCACTAAAAACAAAATATCTGTAGAATTACTCATATACTTTTAATTAAGGTTTAATATTTTGTGTGTATTTACACTGCTCGCAGAAAGTTCGTGAACATACCTTTGAAAGGCACTCATTTTTCAAAGTGATATAACTTCTTAAATAATTAATAGAAAAATAATTTTAAATTTGGAAAGCTGAAACCATAAGCTTTCCAATCCTGCAATTAAGTTTTTATTAACTTTTAGTTGATATACATTGTTTTGAAAAAATTAAAAAACTGCTAATTTTTATGTTTTATTCAAAAAATTCTGTGTCACGGTGAACATTTTTGTGAATCCTAAAACCCAGTGCAAATGAAAGTTTGGAAAAATTTTTTAATAAGTTATCTATAATATTCATCGAATTATTGCAATTCAACATTTTTTGACAACACTTGAATGTCGTTAAAAAAATGTTCAAATTTTACTCGATAATAAAAATAATAGAAATCAATGAATTTGTTTTCCTGAAAAGCTCTTGAATAATACATTCATTTGTACTAAATTGTAAAATTTACGAAAGCCTGTGGCAAAATTTTGTGTAAAAATTGAATTTTTCGTGCGCTGTCAATTGCAGGGTTGGAAAGCTTATTGTTTCAGCTTTCCAAAGCTCTAATTAGAATTGAATTTCTATTGATTATTTAAGAAGTTATATCACTTTGAAAATTGAGTGCCTTTCAAAGGTACGTTCACGAACTTTCTGCCGGCAGTGTATTTAACATAATTTTAAAAATATTTATCTTATTTTTTTCTCATGAAAGTAACTTTTGAATATTTCCATAAATATAATTCTAGAATTAAAATAAAAAAAGCTAAAAATACAATTATTGACATGAGAACAAAAAGTGAATAGAAGTTTACAAGTGACAGAGGTTTCGCTTCATCGAGTAACAAATTTTGTTTGAAAATGTCCATGTTGATTTCCGTTTCACCGAATCCAAAACTTCTTTGCATTGTAAAAAAACGACGAATAAATTTTTCATATATATGACCTTTTTTCATGTAAAAAAACAATGGCTTTGTTATAAGGTTCTCTTTTAATAAAAACAAATTCGCATCATAAAACATCCCTGAAAATAATAACATTCTTACTCCAAGGTCGTCCATTACAATTAAAGTAGAATCGTGTCCATTATTAATTGAATCTTCAACAGCAAAAGCATCCATACCCCTATAACTACACACAAATGTTAATATTCATTCAAAAAGAAACTTGTATTCTATAAAAATCTTACTTTTTTAAGACTTGTTTGATAATAGTATCATTCACATCTAACACATAATGTTTCCATAATTCTAATCCTCCAAAAGACCAATTAGCTGCAAGAAAATCTGATATACTGCTTAAATGTTGATAGTTATTCAGCACAAGAACTTTTGTACCATCACAAGTATAAACTGCTACTAATATCGAAGAAAAAATCATCCACAATCCAGTAACGTATCGCAAAGACACTTTTGTTGGAAGTGTGACACTTTGGCCAAGCAAAAGTTTCAATGAGTCAATGTATCGTAAATTTTCTTTTATTAAGCCCTGATTGTAGCACACATTGATTAAGTATACGAAAAAGTTGTAGAGTATAAAGCAGGCTATCACAGCACACCAAATTTCATAACTTAAAATGGTACCAAAATTATCTACAATGCCTGTGGTCATATATTTCCCAACGACAAATAAAGACTGGTATCTGCAAATGTGGTAAATTAGACAATTAAATGTGAGTATTTTTCATGTAAATAAATAATATTTTTGTTAACTAAGCTTGTATCGTAAAAATAAAGTGGATGAAAGTAAGATAGCAGATTTTATTGGTAAAAAACTACATTTCACTTATATTTAATTTCATTCAAGTACTTATTATAATTAGGAACCGCAAGTCTCGCAGTTTGTTGAATAGTTGGACTTGTTCGACTGCTAAAAATGATATCAACTTTGCCGGAGTAAAGCATTTGTATGGCTTCTTTCCACGAGTTTACATCGGTCATTTCGACTTTTACCATTTCCATGTTGTATTTAATACAAAATTCTTTAAGCAATTTAAATCCTGAGTCTTTAATATTCATCATACCATTTACATTTTGTATAAATTCATCTTTATGTTGTTTATTTTCTATGATTTTTGTATTATATCTAAATCCCCACTTGCCAGCCTTAAAATCGTCATTCACTATTGTATACTTCAAATCACCTTTAGGATTCTCAGAAACCTCATCTTCCAGAAATGGTAGTATACCTTGTTTACATGTAAAGTTTTTTGTGCAATTGCAAGCGGAAATAAGTTCTGATGATAGGTTTTTCTTTTTGTAAAAGTCTTTGATATAATATACAGTACTATTTTCAACATTTTTGATATGTATGAAAACTACGTAAATGAAATTTTGTTCGACTATGTGTTTAGTAACATTTTTCTGTAATCAATATTTACATCATTAATAGTCAAAACAATAAATGTGTAACGTAAACATTGAAATTAAAATAATTTTGCTACCATCGCTTGTTCTTTTATATTCGTAACCACGATAAATTTTGACTCTGCAAAAATCATTGAGCTTTCGAAAAATGTACGTAATTGATTCACTGCAGTAATAAAGAGCACATACCTAAACATAATTACAACATAACATAGATCAAATAGTTTTGATACTTACATATCAAATTCCATTTTAGATGTTACTCGAGAAGTAAGTTGAAGAATTTTAATTTATACAGTTTAAGTTTCACAATTCGAGTTTAATTTTTTGAAGAAAAAATAAAATAACTTTTTTTTAATTGAACTTACCTGTAATAACTATAAGAGATATTTTTTTTAGATATTATTTTTGTAGTGTCATTTAGAATCATAATAGAAAATCGCGAAGATATTATTTGTATAAAATTGCTAATATTAATGCGTGAATCTGCAAAGTATATACGAATAAATCTTGCTTTATGAAAAAATTGTAACACAGATTCTTTAATACATTGAACATTACTTTCTGATAATAATAAAGTCTCATTTTGCATTTTACTCATCAGAAAACCGTGAAACGAATTATAATCACCGGATACACTTACAATACAAAATGCAAAAAAATATACATGGAATTTCATTGCTTTATTTATTAAGAGATAATAACTTTTGTTTTTCAAATATAATTTAAATTAATATTATTTTAGATTAAATTTCTTGTTTCTAGAATACAACGATTTCAACTGAAAAATCATTTCGATTTTAACTTGCTTATAATCTTTTAAATGTAAGTAAAAAAGTTATTTTTATTTATGTTCATAAAATTAACTTTTGCATTAAAAAAAAGTAACATGTAAATATTATCAAACTAAAAGATTAGTTCGTGAATAATTGATTTGTTTGAATTTTGTTCGCTGCACTTCTGTAGTAATTAATTTTCATCTAATATTAATGAATAACTTTTATGAAATGCTATCAGTATTGCGTGTTTAAAATAAATTAGTTTGAAAATAAAATATTTAACAAAAAGCATCATATTCAATTTTGAATATTACAAAATAAAGTGATTATCTCTGTATCATTACGTTTTTTTTCTTTTCTTCATTTCTTTTAAAAATTCGACTTGTTTCCAACACTTTCGGTCCCGTTGGTGTGAAAAATATCGTTTACTGAAAAAGAATAAATTTAATTTATTAATTATTAAGAACTTTTATTTAACTTATTAAATATTAATTATTATTATTAATGAATTAATTTAATTTAACTTACTACTTTTAAGATCAAATTTTGCAAATACATGAATATCTAGTTTAGAGACATTTTAATAGCATGAAGCGCGTAAAAATGACAAAAAAACGGGTCTTTAACCATAATTTATGG
The DNA here is from genome assembly GCA_022817325.1 of Idris sp. 1 HC-2018. NCBI lineage: Eukaryota > Metazoa > Arthropoda > Insecta > Hymenoptera > Scelionidae > Idris > Idris sp. 1 HC-2018. Next base: position 1,163 of record JABFPM010005533.1, on the reverse strand, counting down.
TAAGGAGACAATTTTTCCAATAAAAAATTTCCAATTCAATTTTTCCAAATACCAATTTTCCCGATACCTTTTCCAATAATATTTATTCCAAACATTTTAAAAAATGAAGGTAATATAAAATATAAAGGTGTCTAAAATATAAAAATATAAAAGTTATATGTGTATAAATTATGTACATTTAAAGTTGAAATAGTTAAAAATTGATATAGTGTCCAGTAGCTCTCAAATTTGACGTCACATCCTCATCATCGTTAAATTTATATTTTTCTAGGTATAATCTGCATCGCCAATAGGTCCGATTTTTTTATGTTAAATGATAGTAATATAGGTGACCTTCATATAGGATTAAAAGTGATGTTTACTGCCGGAAACCTGTATTAGTTCTGTTATTTAAAATTTGAACTTAAAATTTGGAACAATTTATCAAAATTCAATGTTGATATGTTAACGTCTATTGACACTATGACATATAAAAACAATAGTAGTAACTTAATTACTTACAAACAATTACAGAAAAATTGAAAAAAATGAAAAATTAATTAGAAATAATTACTATGTTCTAATTATTTAAAACCATAGGAAATTTTATTTTTTGGACAAAATGTCTTATTGGGATAAATGAATTGGAAAAATTGTCGTACAATCATAATTTATTAAATTTAGCAATTTTATCCCATTTTATTTGTGTTTTCATACCAAATGTTTATTGCACTTTTAACGATCGTAAATAGTTAGAAATAACACGCTAAAATAATTAGAAAAAAGCCATTTCAAAGTTACTAAACACAATTTAATCACTATTAACGTTTGAAATTAGTCAATTCGTTTGGTTTTTGCGTTTTTTTTATTAGGCATGCAATGCGCGAAAAAATTCCAATCATACATGTGTAAAAAAATAAATTAGATAAAAGTATACATACAATTTTTAAAAATACAATTTTTATTTGAATATTCAAAAAATCAGTATAATTTTTGTGTTTTAATATTTCATGTGTATTAAATGCCTAAAGAACGTAACAAAATACGAATAATCTGTCTATTTAATTGAAATTTCAATATAATTAAAAAATATTTTTTTTAACATATAAATCTTATATGTTTAATATGTTTCTTTTTCTCTAATAAAAAAATAACGTCCATAAAACGGACGAATTTTTAAGTGA
>JABFPM010005532.1:0-11150 GCA_022817325.1 Idris sp. 1 HC-2018 | reverse complement strand
TTATTATTGTTTTGTCAAACATTTTGTTTGTAATAATCGCTTTGCTTTAAAAACCATAATAGCGTGCCATTTTAAATATGCATTTTCGCCAAAAATAAACGTTAATGGTCAAAAAAAGTACGAGAAACGTGCGATATTGCATTATTTAAGGTTACGCTCGTTCTCTTAACGTTTTTCCAATTTTTTATTTTCCACCAAATAAAAGAAGGATGAAAATTAATAATTTACCACTTCATATCAAAACCAAATTTTTATGATTCAACAAAAAAACATGAAATCTCGTAAAAGTTTTATTTGATTTTCAATGTTTCTTATGAATATTATTATACTAGAATTTGTTCAAATCTTCAAGTAAAACGAAGTAAAAAAATGTAAAAAAAATTAACTTTTAAACTGGCAGGAGTAAAGAATTTTATTTCCATGCAATTCTTTTGGCAAAATCAATACTTTTTTATTATTTTTTAGATACAAAGTACTCAATTTAGTGAACTTTTAAATTTTATTTAGTTTTTGAAACGTAAGTAAAATTAAATTGTATACATATCTCAAAATATCTTTGTATAAAGAGCATAAAACTTATTCCAAAATGATGATGTTAAAAGTGCGCGCAATAGTTATCAAAGGATGAATAATTTGTTTCAAAACATTAAAATTTAAAGGACGAAGAACCGACCGTTTACTTTAATGTTGTTACACTGCAATTGCATCGCGTGTCTCCGGCAAAACTACAAATATAATTAAACATTTTACTTCGAATGCTGGTACTGTGCGAATGCTTTTCAAAGTTGGAGGACATCTGCAAGTTGTTTAATTTTAAAATTAATCCCTTTGGTAAATAAATTTCCGTCAAGGATCAGTTCGTTTGTTTGCGTTTTATTTTTCTTTGATTTAATCTCGCTTTTTTTGGAATTTTATTTTTTAACAAAATTCATTAGTGCTGCAACAAAATTCATGCAAATAAAAAGTCCATGAATATTTATCAAACTCATCATTGGCTCTTCATACACTGTCTCCATTAAATATTATCTCGAAATAGTATTCTCGTAGCTTCATCAAATAATTATTGTTTGATTGCCAAGCAATCAATGAATCGATTAATTCGAACAATCACGTGCGCTGATACTTTTCATCTCGCAAATTATTCATTTAATATTTCCTGCGTTTTTATTGAAGAAGAAAAAAAAAGCGAAGCTCATTTCATTATTTAAAAGCTTTCACTCAAAATGGCGGTCATTAGTCACTAATTTAGTGTAACATGACTAAATTAACGCCTGTAACATTGTTAACACATTTTCTCACTCGAGGAAATAACATTTGTATAATCAAAGTATAATTTGCTATTGAATTGTTGATGATACAAGAGATGCAGTTTTCGAGGTAACAAACTATTAGTCGAATAGATTATGTATATGAGCAATTCTACAGATATTTTCTTTTTAGCCGTAAAAAAATAATTGAAAAATGTCTGGCCAAGTGAAAACCTTTGGAACCATTTTTTGACATGTTTTTTTTTCATATATAATACGCGAAAAATAGTGGTGCTCATACAGGGTGTCCAGAGTCTGGAAAACCGGGAAAAGTTAGGGAATTTTGTTTAACGTCTGGAAAAATTTAAAAATCAAATCAAATTTTTTCCAACAATATTGAAGAAATTAAACTCTATATTTGATGTTTAAATACAAATATTATGTTTAAACTTCTTTACAACAAATTATTTTTTTGATAAATATGAGTATACAGTATTGAAAATTTTAAATAATATTTTTAAAATTAAGAGAGTTAAATGCGAAAAAGATGAAAATTTTAAGTTCAGCTCGAAAGTGGAAGAGGCTAATTTAGAAATTAAATTGTTAAATTTGATTAGTTTCATAAATTTTATTTATGAATTGTATTTAAGCCTATCCCGTGCCATCGCCGCGCCATTTTAATGTCTGTCTCTGTTGCACTCGAGCGAGTAGCATAACGGCGTTCACGCACACTAAGACAACTAGTGGCGCCTCACCAATAGACGAGCCGCGACGATGGCAAGGGAGAGTATTAATGTCAAATATTTATTTTAATAATTTATGATGTTAGATTATAATTATTTTATCAATGTGACTTAGATTTTAAATAAAGAATTTTTTAAAGAAGAAATATATTTAATACAAATTATTAAAATAAAAGTATAAGTCTATTAGAATCCTTATTAAACAATTAAAATTTAATGTCTAGAAATTGTTAAATACCTCTGGAAAACCTGGAAAAGTCAAGGAATTTCATTCCTGAAAAACTCTAGCCACTCTGTCATAGAAATTTTAAGGAAAATACCCTTAAATATGATATCAAAAGCAATTTTAAATGTAGTTTCATCGTAACAGTAAAAAAAATGAAATTTTGAAACTCTTTCCAGAAATTTTTTTCTTTTTTTTTTGGTTTCTCAAATGCACAGAAAAAAATTGGACCAATGAAAAAAATAAAGCATGAACCTTTTAAAATTAATATAAACAGAAATATTGTGATATGTTTAAGGGTGTCACTCTTAAAACTTCTAAGGGCATCTCTATTTGAAAGACCAAAAAAACAGAAACAAAATGATTCCAAAGGTAATCAGAAATTTTTCGACTTTTTTACGGCTAAGAAGCAAAATGTATAATTACTTGTATATATTTTTTTTTGAATGCAAAATATAATGTTTAATAATAAGTTTTTTTTATATTAATTGCAGTTAACTTAATTAAATATAACTAAATCGTTTTGATTTATAAAATATGTTGAAAGACAGTTTTTTTTAATTTAAAGTCTATTTGAAGTTTGTGTATCGTCAAACCGTTTTCTTTTGATAATTCATTCGAAGCCATTGACAAACTGTAAAGTACATATTCATATGTAAAAAGCACACGCATACTTCATGTAATCCTAAAGAGAATCGTGCAAAATAAAGTGAATTAAAGCTGCATTCTGGCAAAGCGTCTTTCTCCCAATATCATTCTGTTGCTTTTAATCTCAGCCGCTTAAAAATATTGACCGGCCTTTTTGTGTGTTTGTTTTTACGTGTTTGCTTGTAATTTTTGTTAAACCCTTTTCTGAACCGATGTGTTTATTTTCAATTCATTTTTTTGTTTTTTTTGAAATCTCAATAAATTTTCTTTGTGACTTGTCCTTCTTGGCTGTTAATAATAAAATTGTTCTCTCTTCTTTTTGTAGGATAATCCACCTTACAACAAAGGTGCTTTTCGCATAGAAATCAATTACCCAGCGGAGTATCCGTTCAAGCCGCCAAAAATATATTTTAAAACTAAAATCTATCATCCAAATGTTGATGAAAAGGGCCAGGTTTGTTTACCAATTATCAGCGCCGAAAATTGGAAACCCGCTACGAAAACGGATCAAGGTCAGTACTAACTAATTGAAATTTCAACTTGCAGGGATCTTTGTGAGATACGGGTGCTTGAAAATTTGCCGCCGGCTTCAGAGTGCTTGTTTTCCGGTGTGTTTAGTCCCTGAGTTTGATTTGTTTTGATAGTTCAATAGTGTATTATAATCCCGGACGCATGCTGCAATAATAATTTATTATTGTCATCAAATGTGAAACTATTTTATTAATTTGAAATTTTGATTTTAAAATTACCAGAGATGTTGATATTATTAAAAAAATGGTGTAATTTAAGAGTCAATGTCATCGTCCAGATTAGTCATTGTCCATACTAAATAAGTTCACTTGAAACTAAGTGCACATAGACTTAATTAAGTGTACTTAAAAAACTTATGTGTACTTAAGTACATTTGACAAATTTGTGTAAACTTAAAAAAACTGAAGTGCACTTAAATCAAGTATACTTAAAAAACTTGAATATACTTAAGCTAAGTGTACTGAAAAATTTAGGCACACTTAAAAATCTCAAGTGCATTTAAGAAGCTTAAGTGCTTTAAATTAAGTATACTTAACAAGCTTAAGTGCACATAAGTTAAATGAACTTAAAAACTTAATTACTCAAAAAAACTCATTCTTTAAGTTCATAGAGAAAAACTTTTTAAGAGTGAATTTGTAGATTTTTTTACATTTTTCAACAATTTTTAAACAAGATTACAGAAAAGTTTAATAAAAAATATGCAACTTACCTTATTAGTTTACTTATAATAAAGTGAAATATTTGTTAACAAAAAACCATATTACCTAGTACACTAAGGCTTACTTACATTTTCTCAAAAAACTTAAGTGTACTTAATAAACTTACACATACTTACAAAACTTATGTGTACTTAAATCAAGTATACTTGAAAATATTAAGTGTAGATAGAAAACTTAAATATATTTAAATTAAGCATACTTAAATATATATTTATTGAAAACATAAATGTAATTAAATTTAATGTAGCTAAAAACTTAAGTGCTAAAAAAAACGTATTATTCAAGTTTACAGAAAAAACGGTTTAAGATAAAATCTTATTAGTTTTCTACAAAAACCTCATTTAAATTATAGAACTTAAAATTTGTTCATTTATACCAATGATAAATTTTACAAAGGAAGTTCACCAAATAGTTTTATAGAAAAGAATATTTGTCATAATTTCTACATTACAGAATTTCTATGAAAGGACAAATTAAACAGTACGTATGAAGCAAGAAAAACATTGATAAGTATAACAACTTGTAATGCTGACGTATTTACATATACAGTGAAAAAATTGGGTTTATGTACATAAAAAGTTATTATTTAATTAAGTAATAAAACTTAAATTCATTTTCGTTTTCTTAAACTGGAATTTTGTACACTCTGTTCCAACAGTCCTCTAAAATAGAAAGAAATATTAACATTAAAATAATTACAATTAGAGTTACACTATTTATAATGTAGTCAAAATTAACCTAATTAAATAGGTTTCTGATAAAGCAAATTATCTTCCTGAAACAGTTTATTTTATGACCTTTAAGAAAGTATTTTTTAAGAAAACTTAGGTTTTATAAGTAAAATTTTAAATTTTGTATGTACACTCAATTTTTTTTAAGTATGCCTAAGCTTAATTTAGGTATACTTACGTTTTTTTAAGTTAACTTAATGTTTTTAAATACAATTAGCTTAAACACTTTTAGCTTAAATTGTATCTTGAAAAGTTTTTCTCTATGAACTTAAAGAATGAGTTTTTTAGAGTAATTAAGCTTTTTAAGTTTACTTAACTTAAGTGCACTAAAGCTTGTTAAATATACTTAATTTAATGACACTTGAGCTTTTTAAGTACACTTAATTTAAGTGCACTTAAGTTTTTTTAAGTTTACACAAATTTGTCAAATGTACTTAAGTACACATAAGTTTTTTAAGTACACTTAATTAAAGTCTATGTGCACTTAGTTTCAAGTGAACTTATTTAGTATGGACAATTATTAGTCTGGACGATGACATTGACTCTAATAAAAATAAAGGGGATGTACAGTAAAAGGTGAACTTTTATATATAAATAAAGTTAAAAAATTCGTGACTTTGTTCTATTTTAATAACAAGTTTATTCAAGATATTTATTTATAATTAATGTTATTTTAAACTTTATAAACTGAATTACTTGTTTATTTGTATTTTTTAAGACTTCTCAGTATTTTAACAAGTTATATTTGCACACTTCACGATGTTCACGTAAAATACGTGAATTTATTTGAATATTGATATTCCAGTTCGTCGATTAAATAAATTTTAATATGAAAATTTGCATTCCAGAATTATTTAGATATGATGATTATATATAATAAAAAACATGGAATGAAAAAAAGAAGAAAATTAACATTTGATTTAGTATTATATTATAAATACGTTTCTGTATCTTCTTTTATACATTTACATATGGGGTATTCTATGTCAAACGTACCACTACCCAAAAAATTGTTTAGCTATCAAATTCGAATTTAAAAAATTAATATTAATATGTAATAAAATTTAGGTTTATTTCACATGAATTGAAAGCTCTTGAAATATAGAATAAGATGCATTAATTTGTTTTTATATTTAAATCCATTAAGTTAATGAAAATACACATGTAAAAAAAGAAACAATTTTTTGTTTAATCTAAAAAATTATCCGACCGGATAAATTTTAATGAAACTTACCTTAAAATATTATTTAACATTTTAACTGCAACTTACTTGATTTCGAGGATGGGACAATATTTCGTTAATAAGGTACAACTTTTGTTGGTATTTACAAACATTTTCTTGCTTATAAATAACATTTGAAAATCAAATTGACAGTTATGCATCTTTCTTCTTTCTTTTAATAAATGTTGCTAAAAATTTTTTTTGGGTAATAGCACGTTTGACATGGAATGCTTCATATATAGAACAAGATATTAATTTTTGATACATTGTTTTTCAAATAGACAACTTTATTAAAGTTGTATCAAATTCGTGTTCAGTTAAGTTGTCAACAGACAAGTAAATTTTTATACAACTCTATTTTTAAATAAATGGCACAGTTTTTTTTGTGAATCTTTGCACGCTCACTGTGCGTGTTGCATGTTATGTCCACACTATAGTTACGTTATGTTACAGTTTATCAATCCAAAATGTTTTGCCCATTTGACGGTTTTATTTATTAAAAATACATGTCAAGAATTAAATGTAAACTTTTACATTTATTAGTTTTTAAATAATTCATCAATTGCAATTTTTATCAATTGCAATGAACTTTAAAACAGGTTTAAACAATTGCATATTTGTGATTATTTAATTTTTTTTCTTTTTTACAAAATGTATTGATTGTTGTAAAACACATTCACAATTGAATTATCAACTTTCAATATAGCGGTAAAAATTTTAATTATACAAATGTTATGCATGCATATATATAAGAGCTTTTATATGCATTAAAGAACTTTAATTTACTTGGATTAAAATTTCATTTGCTATTTTTTTATATAAAATGAAAAAGTTGGAGAACAAGTTTAAATTTACTATGTTAATTAATTAAATTATTTATATGTAATTTAAAACAGAGTAACTATTAACAATTTGTTTATTAACTTACAGGAAAAAGTGGGCAACATATTTTATACATTTAAAATTTTATATAATAAAACATTAATGGACTATACATTAAATATTGGTATTTAGTTTAATTTAGACAAAAATGATCACTTAATTTATGACTTTGATTATATTTTATTTTTATTTATTACTACTCTTTTTTTTTATTTTTCATAAATTAAAAAATCTGTGTGACAACAGTTGTAGCCAAATTCTTATTTTCTGAAATATTTGCATACGGAGAAGAATATTATGATACTTTGAATAATATTGTTAAAATATTTCAAATATGTATTACGCAAGATAAAATATAGCGTAAAAAGATTCTAACAATAAAACTTGCAAGAATAAATACAGATCATAGAAAGAACACATACTTTTGTTAGGTATGAAATATTCAATTTATTACCAACGTTTGTAGAAGAGAAAAATGAAGAAACCCGGTTAAAAATAATAATAAAAATATAATAGGAAAATGGTGACTGGAAATACATTGAAATACAGTAAATAATTTATTGAATTTCTACACCAATGTAATGTAAATATTAAAAAACTTCTGTTACCACGATTCTCATATGATCCAATGAATTATTTATACTTTAATTTAATTTTTTTTATATTTTACAAAAACATAATTTTTTATTGTCTAGAGAGAAAAAAAATTTCAAAATATATCTGTTACAAGGTGAATAATTATATTCAGAAAGTGGCACAACAGTCAAACGTAACAGCTTTCTTGAATAAAAAAAATATGTATAACAGTTTTAAAAACTGAGAAGAGTGTTGCTCACTTAAGTTTTAAAATTTTTTTAACTAGTAAAAAAATTATTTACTTTGTACACGTTTAAAAAGCAAATTATTTTTATTTTTTTCACATACGCAATTGCTTTCTACAAATATTTAAATACGCCTGTGCACACAATAAAAGTTGAAGCATTTTATATTTGGCTACGATTTTTCTAACATTGTTTGCTTTATCAAACCAGATTGTTCAATTATTTCATTATTTCTTGTCGTTTTGAAAAGTGAAAATAAATAAAATGAAATTTTCATTTCATGTATGTTTGAAAAAGAGTTTTATATCTTATTTTATAAAAACCGATTTTTTTTCTTCAATAATTGTTATAATACAATTCTATACTAAATTTTACTATCAAATATTGACTCGAATTATATAACAAAAATAAAAACTATTTATTTGATATTTTAATATAAAAATTTCATGTAAATCAACTTTTCACATTTAACCAACACACGTAGTATTAATATTGACATTCGAATTCATCATGACTTTTTTTTATTATTTTTTTAAAGTAGCTCAATAGATATTTCTTCGTAGATAGATATTTATACGTGAAAAATTCTGCATCGCGTTTTTTGTTATACCTCTCGCGCAATGTTTTACACAATTCGACAATAAAAATCTATTGAAGTTGCATCGCACAAGATTGGTTACATAAAAAATGAAATTCAAATTAAACAATAGTAGACATTCACTGTAAATGAATTTGAGATGTTACTTTTATTTGTGCAAATGCATAAAAATAAAACGAAATTATTAAAAGAAAGAAATTGAATTAAATGAATATAATAAAAAAAGGATTTCTTTTCTGAAATTAAATCTTTAGAATCAATTAACTTCTTTAATTGTTCTTTATCTCTTATCTTTTCTTTCATAATTTTTTGTATTAATTTTTTTTATTCTTTTCATCAGTTTCATAAAATTTGTCCAACGATTTTCATTTACAATTCAAAATCTTGGAAACTGCACTTTACATTGCCTAGGTGAAATTGCATAAGTGTCACTTTCTGAATTCATTGCGAAGTCCATTTATTGTCTACTCAGTAACTCATATCGAATCATCCAAATTTGTGTTAAATTAGAGAATATCCATTACATTGAATAAATTTTCGTAGGAAGGACTCCTCGCATGGCAGATGCTACTCGGTATAAAATTTATTATACTTGGCACTTGGTAAAATCTGACATATTTTACGGTGTGAAATTTCAACGTTTAATTATTTTCAGCATACTTATTTAAATGTGTAACAAGCATAATACACAAAAGTAAATCTTAACAATACATTAACTCTTACCGCCAACATTAATATAATAAAAAAGTGCCATTTTTATATAATTCAATTTGTTAATGCATAAATGAAAATGCATTTGAATACTTATATTTAATTTTTTTTATTCATGTTCCCTTAATTTTGAATTTGTATTTCAATAATATTCACAAAATATTCTTACAATGTGACTTTTTGTATTAATATTTTTATATATTGTTGTAACAGTAACTGGAAAAGAAATACGTAATTATTAAATGTGATTCATAAATTTGTATAAAAACTGTTTGAATCTGTTCGACGTAAAAGACACGAGAAAAAGATAGTTCATAAATGTATAAAAGTTTATTACGCTCAGGATCAAAGGATCCCATTTTTGTCCCACAATATTATAATTAATGGATAAAGAAGGATTTCCTTTCTATCAACAATTTAATTTTAGTATCATATATACGCACACACATTTATTTATAAATTACCCACATACATTTTTCTATCGGATGAATATATAAATTTGATGCTTTAAAATGTGAAATGTAGAAAAAGGAATCTGCCGTTTGATTAAAAATGAAATAAAACGTAATATTAGAAAACAGCCATTTCAGATTTATGTGCTTTAGATCTTTTTCAGCGATATAATTGAACAAAAAGGCAAGATTTATTTATTCGTAATGTAAAAATTTCATTTTGGTCTCATTCAAATACAAATATAAAATTTTTATATATAAATCAAACAAATATTATACGACAGATTTTTGATATTTTATTTTAAATTTAATTTTTATTTAATTATTTGTACGATTGATTGTTTGTTATTAATAATTTCTGCTTTTATATTAAGAAATAAGTGACTTTAATTTAATCTTACTGTCACTTGTGATTCAATAAATAAATAGAGTCTTATCTGTACAATTGAATCGCATAAAATAATAACTGTCAAATAAATTTCTCATTAGCTAGCTAAAATTAATATTATTAATAAATGCATCTTTTGATCAAACGTATAATTCAAAGAAATATATAATATTTATTAAAAATTGTATTTTTAGAATTATTGATAATAAATTTGTCAATATTTTAAATACAATAAGCATAATTTGTTACTGTATATAAAGTAATTTTGAAATTATAAGTTAATTCCGTAATTTTATATAATAATTTATGATTTTCATAAATTTACAGCAAGTTTTTATTTTATGTAACAAGTCAGCTAAGTCTACGAATATTGCAAGCGAGTATCGGAGCTGGGATCCAATAAATGACCGGGCTTAGCCTCATACATTAATGTTCGGTCTGTTCTGGTCTTCTAGACCGCTGTTAACAAACTTTGTCTATAACATCATTGTATTATAAAACATTTTTACTTTTTTCATTCCAAAGGCAACATGAAAAGTTCAGTAATGAGCCGTATTCAAAATATTTTGCTTCGCGTTTGTGGCTTTACCGTTCGATCAAGCATACGCATACTAAATTAATGAAAAATACCAAACATGAATATAATTTTGCGCGAATGCTACTTCTAATTACTGAAGAAATGTTTGATAATAATTTAACAGATGATTTTGTTAAGTTTTGAAATGTGCAGGCGGATATTCGCTTAATAACTTTAACACAGTAGATGTGTTACATTGAAAATATTCACGTCAGTTTTGTTTTAATGGGCTAACGTTTCAGGTATATTTTTCAAAGTCAAAACAATGTTCATTTGAATTTCCTAACTCATCAGCGAATATTCCGGAGCAAGAACATAATAATGAAAAAATCGTTTCGCGTAAACAAAATAATGCATATACTTTTTCTGTTGAAAGCTGAAAGTACATTTTTAAAAATTCTCTTCTTAATTTTTAAATATTTTTTGTATGTTTATTATTTTCAAACTTGTATATGAGACATTCCACGTGAGATTTTTATTCAAAAAATGGATTCACTTGAAATTACTTTTTTGTGGTTCTTTTTTGAAAATAAGAAGACACACATTTTTTTCTCCGTGCATAATTATCGAGTTATGATTACTTGAAGTTGCGCGCTTTACCGTGCTTATCAGTTTTAAAATGCTAATAACTCCATAACTATGAGATGTATACAAATT
>JABFPM010005531.1:0-11151 GCA_022817325.1 Idris sp. 1 HC-2018 | reverse complement strand
CAAGACAGTTTCTACAAGTTTGTATCTCTCACGCACACAAACTCACCATGTAAACACATATAACAAAGGGGGGAGTGACTTAACCCAAAACGACAGTGAACTGAGCCGAATTACGCAACTGGTGGGGATTAGCGTTTTTAAATCGTCGTAACTAGTGGAAAAAGTTAAAACAACAATGAGATTAAGACATACATGCTTATAGTCAAAATTTGAAATCGAACAGTATCTAATTTAGACTAAATTATATACTATTTTTGATTGCGAGTTAATATCATAAGTCGTAAGTTACAATGTATGTCGAAAATGTCCACAGAGTTCACTCTGTGTATATCAGATAGTAGTTCTTTTATCAATTTTTTAATAAAATATTTGACAAAATGCTTGTATAAATTTATTTATAGTAAGTAAAAGAATTTTGTATGAAAAATTATATTCCAATAAGTCTGCAATAATAATAAACATTAAAATCAATGTATCTATATTAAATTGAAAAGATGTCTTATTTAAAAGTAACTTTATAATTTGAAAAAAAGCAATTTAAAATACTTTGAAAATATATATCTATTAAAATTAATATTTCTAATATTTAAAATTAAAACCATTTTTAGATATATATTTTTCAATTTTTCTTTTATAATTTCATAATTATATTATATTTGCAAAAAAAATTCGTAGTTATAATTATTTTTAATCATACAAATGTAATAATTTGTTTCTATATATTACATGAATTGAATACATCTTGTAGAATTGTAATATATTCTAAAGAACAATTCAGAAAAACGTTTCTCTACCATCAATAAATTAAAGCAGAATTATGTACAGAAACCTTCAAACTGAAGCAAATATCTCAAGGGATTGCATTGAGATATATCATACCGATTATAACTGATACTTTAATAACTACAAAAAAGCATGAAAATCATTTTCTCCATAAACTTCATTTCTTTGACATTTATTAATAATAAACAAATCTCATATACCAAATGCAAATTCCTAGAAATACACAATAAGTTAAATGTACCAATTAATGACCGCTCATTTCACACACAGAATCCACTTTACCATCAAATGAGTCAATCATTTATACATATAGTCACTTTCTGGTACACTTACTCTGCACAAAAACACCCTTTTATCTATATATATATATAAGACAAACTACATTTTGCATGAACAGAAACAAAAAAAAGTTCTCTTTCGAAGAGCAGAAAAAGTCCCTCGGGAGAAAAGCCACTTTTTGCACCCCTCGAAAAAAGCTCTAAAACTTTAATGCTCTTCTAAACATACAAAAAAAAGAGTCCGAAAAGTCTCTCTCTCGGAGTTAAAAACATTACACCTCTCCGGAACCGTCGCGTTAAGTGCAAATAAATACAAGAGTGTGGCAAAAAAGGTCCGCAGGAGCAGGCAGCATCAGCCGTCTCTCTCTGTTGGGTGGTGTTAATGGGCGTACTCGCGGTTAAACACCCTTCGCGTCTCTGTGTGCGTCGGGCCACCGTGTTCGCCCACCCCGGGCCGGGGTCGATGAAGCCTGGGCCGCGGCGTGGGGCAGACGCTGGCGGGAGCCGCGCGAGGGGCGTCGAAAAAGGCGTCGCGTGCAACGCCACGCGGATTGGCGCCGGAACGCCAATCCGTGCGGTGAGTTCTCATTATCACTCAACTACAGTGGCAGCCACTCCAGAGGTCTCCCCTCGGCCGGCTCCCCCACCCCGACTGCGCACCCCCACTCCTCTGCGTTACTCGTTGACGCGGGGCCAAGGGAGGGGTGGAGCTGCGAGAGTTTCAGTCTTCGCGTTGCTGGCCTCCGGTATTCACGCCTACCGCGCGTCTCTGTCGTCCGTGCATGCACACGCGGCGTCGTCCGAGAGACTCTGGCACACCGACACCTCTCACAGCAGTGTGTGTGCGCCGAAGGGGGGCGGGGGAAAGGAGGAGTGAGAATTCGGTTCAAGAGAAGGTGTCAATCCTAGCACTGCTCAGTGAACACTGCGGCGCCATCCAAGTAACACCTCTCTCTGCGCTCAAAATCATACGCATACGAAAAATTGTCACTGACAGCCGGCCGACGGAACGCGAGTTTGTATCACTAGTGTGCAGTTGACAGCAGTGCGTCGATCATGTTAGCAGGCATGTGACAAACGTAGAAAGCCGGTAGTGAAAAGACAGAAATCTTGAGTGCGAGTGTTTTGAAGTAATGTTTTGAACAACCAAATTGAGGTCTGAAGCACATTTTTGGTTCGTTTATGGTGTCGGCGTCCGACGGCAATTGCAACTGAACGTTCAATTTAGGTAAGAGAGAAGACATAATTGCGCGGGATCTCGTGGGGCCCTCGGTTCTCAAGGCCAGCTCGATGAGATTCGAACAAGAGACGGCGTGCAGGGGTACCCACTGCGCCAGCACTCCACTGCCGACTCATCTTGGCGCTTCTCACCCGGAGGACAACAAAACGTCCCAGAAGGAGCACGGCCCCAAGCTCCGAGGACCGGCGGACAGCAATTCAGCGTGCAGCTTGGGCGCCAGCACGGTGCTCAAGGTGGAGGCCGCCGGGCCTGGGATGGCGTATCCCGCGCCAACCGCGGCACTCGCACGGCACTCGCCATTCGCCAGCGGCACCACGAGTGGCGCCAACCCGAACGGCCACCTCCCAGCGCCAGCGGCGCCAAGACCCACCGACCTTTCGGTCACGAGTCTGCTCACGGCCGCGAGCTCGCACGCCTCCGCGGGCAGCAGGGGCAGCGTCTCGCCGCCGGCGCCCGGCAGTCCGGCCGCGGGGCCGGACACACCGCCGCCCCAGAGCGGCACCTTCGGACAGGCCCTGCAGCAGCCCACGTCCGCCGTCACCGCGGCGACCTTCTTCAACGCCGCGGCTCTCGCGGCCAGCAGCTATTACGCCACACATCTGCCGCCCGTGAGCTCGCCCAGCACGCACCACCTCAACGCCAAAGCCTTGATTGGCTCGCACCACCATCCGGATTACTGTCGCCAGCCGCTACCGCCACCAGGTACAGCACAGAATCAGACAGAATTTTGGCAACAATATTTGTCGCTGTGTTTAGAGAATGGTCGGCATCATGGTGCGAGAGTGTGGTGCCGTTATTGTGTTTGTGATCATGAGATTTCGCTTTTTCATTTTTCTAAGTTTTTTCATATTTCCAGCAGTTCTTTTGAGGCATTTGAGTGAAGCGTACTTTAGAATGGAGAAACTGTAGATGATACAGAAACTGAGGTTTCAGAAATTGTCTTGCATTTTGTGGGTGAAGTAAGAATTAATCTTTTTTATGATCAGAAAACAGGACTGAATATTCCGATAGATATTTGTAATACATTTTCGAAAGTCAGTTGTAAGAAATACATTGAAATAGCTTTTTGAGAGAAAAAAGCAGATCATTTTGAAAGTGTCAGATTAATCATACTTTATCTGCTTATCTTAAATTATACATTTAAAAAAGGAATATAGAATGTAAACTCTGCAAATTATCAAATATTTTTCAATATGAAGCTAGCTTTTTCAGTTAATTTTAAAATTGTTATATTTTCAAACATCACGATAAATTTTTTTCTTGTAAAATAAACATTTGGAATTAAATCTATTATGTTTTAAAAAGTATTTATTACAAATAGCTGAAAAAAATCTGACATCAAAATTCAATCAAAATTGCTTTTGGCATATAAAGTATAGACAAAAACTTGTCATCGAAATAAGATGTATTTTGATCTTTGGTTGTTCAAAAATTATCCTAAACACAGTGATGATTCACACATCGTCAAACACTGTTTAGTATCTAAGCATGAAAATCCACTGAAGAAGCTATAATAATTTCAACTTTTCAAATGATCAGCCCACGAGAGTGTATTAGCATAAAACAGTCTCGATTTCGGATAAAACGGTCCGGCTTGTTTCTTGAAAAAAAAAGTTTTACTCCACAAATGGCTTCTTTATTAGCATTTGAATAGACGCACTCGAGAATTTTGTTTTACGATTTTCATTTAGAAGAATCAGTAGTAAATATTATCTTAACAGTTTCCTCTTCTAAACAGAATGTGACGAAGCTTATAAATGTTTCAGAAACACTGTTTGCGACGACAGAAAATGTGTTAAAAAACACTTTAACCAGTAGAAAAACATTTGATTATAATCTTTTAATTGAGATTTTTTATTATTACTAAATTGGTCAAAATACTTATTTTATTTTTAACAAAAGTAATAAACAAAATAATTTTTATAAAAAATTAACTTAAATTTTTAAATATAATTTTTTTTCATTATATATTTTTTAATCTTTGAATATATTTTTTATGAATGAATAGTTAATTAAGAATTGAATAATGAAATTTCAATAAAACAAAATGTATATTTCAACACAATAATTTACTCGCAGAAAATATTATTAGTAATTTTTTTGTTAGTGAAAATATAAACTTTAATGTAAAAATAATGGCAAATATGAATGATTTTTAGTAGGCACAGTAAAAGCACAACTTTGTAAAAGCACAAAGATGACATTTAGGTTAGGTTTTCACGGGACTTGGGGACAAATTGTTTTTGCAAACTTTTACGTTCGATGATAAGCAGTGTTTAATTTTTTATGAACAGACGTATTTTACAGTCAATGCTTAGTCGCAAAGTAAGTGTACTTTGAGGTCGAACAAAACGTTACATGGTTGAATGACGTAATCAAAGTAACCTTTGTGCATTATTGCTGGATGCTCAAAACCGAACAATTAAATTTGGGTAAATTAGCAAATTATTTTACAAAAAATAAAAAAATTCTAAACTAATATAAATATCCTTGTAGAAGAATTTTCTCTTCAAATTTATAAATAAAATCATTCTTTAACTTTTTGTTATTGTGAAAAATCAAAAAAATTTAAATTAAAGGAAAAATAAAACATTTAAATGCAATTTATAATTAATAAAAAAGTAAAATGAAAGTAAAAAAAATTATTTTGAATAAAGTAATCAGTGATTTATGAAAAAGTGCTATTTGCTTATCATTTATGCTTTTATTTGCATTAAAACTTATCGCCGAACAATGAACATTAAAATGAGTAATAATATTAACAGAGTACAATCAAATTATTTCACTTTTCAAGTGACAAGCAATTATCTTAATAAAATTTATTACTAAAGTTAATAAGATTAACTTCTCAGTTTAAAAAAACACTGTTTTTATTTGAAACTCTTCATCGTTGATAAGCCATAAATTTTTTCAAACTATCATCACTTTTTTCACCGATTGACAATTCTATAACAAAAATTACACTGTACAAAAATGTCACAAAAAAACATTGCTATTTTAAAAAATTATTTTACTCTGTATACAAATGAAACATTAACATTTTAACAAAATAATAAAATTTAACAGAAAAGTCTTTACCACTGAAAAAAAAATTATTTAAAATGGCAGAGATTTATTGAAAAATTATTTTATACAATGCATTTTTCATTCTAAATAAAATTTCTAAATTAATTTTGCAACATTTCAAAAGAAAAATTTGTGTGCACACATGTATATAAAATGTTCAAATCATTAAGAGTATTCCGCAAAAGTTTAATAAAACAAAAAGCAAAGAAACAATAAGGCTCGAAGTTATATGTTAATAAAACGTTGCGCGTTTATTAGACGGCCGTAACGAGCCTGTAATAGGTAAATACGCAAAGCGACTGGCCGTAACAAATGTAGTGAGAAAACGATAAACGCGTGGAGTCGCGACCGCACGAATCGGCTCGAGAGTTATTTTTCCGCGCGGATAATTTACGGCACAACTAATATGCGTTTTACGGCGAAGCCCCGGCGATTATCTAGCCGTTAAATCACGAGCGGGCAAAATAGCCGCGAAAAATAAAAATATTGCTTGGATATCGTAAACATTGTGCCGCTAGAAAACAATTTTTTTTCTACTTTTTTTCCTGTTGAGCAGTTAATATTTCGGCGATTCAGAAAAATCAACACAACTTTCTGTTTCTGAAAAATTGACGCTTTGAATAGAAACTTTTGTAAAAAAAAATTTAAATGCAACTTTACTCACAAATTTTGTAGTGACTACAAAAATTAATACAATTTTTTGAAAAGTTTTTGATGAATAATTTAGTTTTTTTCTTGTTTTCATTATATTTAGTTTAAATGATTGCATTTTTGTAAAATTAAATTTGAATGAGTGTGCATCGACAAAAAATTATTTGCTTATTGTCGCAAATAAATGAAAGCAAAGTACAAATGAAGATTAACTCTTTTGTGGTGTGAAAAACAATACACGTTGTTTGACAATGAATAGTAATTAGGCTTTTTGTCCGGCAACAATTTCAGCAAAATAATTATCAGTCGCTCAAAGCGATGGTTATTCTGTTATTGATTTGCTCAAACAAATATTTATTTTCACACGGGACAAGTACTTTTGCTGGTGAGAGAAAAAAAATCAGCACTCGTAAATGAGGAATTTCGAAAATTCAGACATTTTTGTTTACTGAAATTCAGACCGAAATTTTCGAGAAATCAAATTACTGTTTTTATACTGCTTGAGTTTCAAAAAAGTATTTTTTAAAGTAGATTTTTTTGAGCAAATTCAGTTTGTGATTTTCAGCAATTTTTTTTTTGGAATTCTTTTTTTACGTGCAAGAGAAGAAGAAATAAATATCTAAAGGCAAGAAAAAAATTGTTAATTTTTTTGCTCGAGAGTGAATTATAATCAAAAATGCCGGAATCACGTCTTCATTTTCTAAGCCAAGATAGCGGCGATAGACAGTAGCGATTCATCTCGCCAAGGGCAGCTCATTTGAATTTACGTCGCGCGCGTAATGGCCCGCGCTCGCAATAAACAAAAACGCAGACGAATATGGCACCGCTTGATTCGTATTCAAGTTACATCCAAGCCGTGTGTACTTGTAACATGAAATATAGTCGTGGTTATTTACGCGAATGCGCAAGGTGACAAGACGTGATCGAGCACACACGCGCATTTTGCACACGATCAACAATCTTTTTTTGTCCTAGAATCCCAAAATATTGTTTCTAGATACATTAAAATAAATTCAAGTAATTTGTTGACAAAAAAATTCTCGACTCTGTTTGATGGCAATGGAAAAAATTATTTATTTGAAAAGTTTTATTTATGCTTTGATCTTAAAATATTTGTTATAAATTCCTTTGCTACTTAATTTGCATAATAAACTGCTTATTCAGCGTACAATGCAAAATACTTTACTTTTTAGTTATTATTCATCTTCTCTATAAAATTACGATATTTTTGCATTTGTATGTAGCAGAAAAGGTTCAAGTTTATTTCTATTTTTAAATCATTTAAACTTTAAAAATAGGATATAAAATTAAATTTCTCGATAATTTTTTCATCGAAAATATTAAAGATCTTCTATTTTTAATTATTTAACACTAAATAAAAAATAATTAATTAAAGAAATACAATTTTTAATATGAAATTTAACGAATTTATTTTTGCATATAATCTAAAAATCCATTAATAAAATTCGTAATAAAATAGATAAAAAAAATCAGCTACCGATCATTAAAATGTTTTGTAGTTGTTTATGACATTAACTATACTTGGTCGCGATGAAAAATGGCCGCCCTTGATTTACTAATATAGATGTACAAATGCGTAAGACGTTCAGGGCATAAAGAGCATACATTTTACAAAGTATCATACGATTGATAGTCCGGCAACGACAACAAAAACCGGTAACTGCATTGAACACCGCGATTTTTCGTTTGCGGTTTCGAACAGACAATTTTATATTCCACGTTTGTTTTATTGTGAGTGTAACCGTGTTTCAAATTACTCTCGGGTTAATGCTTAGAAAATACAAGATATGACGATGTTTCAATTACAATATCAAGATCACAATTGTGTAATTGATATTTGCAATGACAAATTGATTTGTTGAATAATTTTTGGTTACAAACAGGAGTTTAAATAATTGTTTGATAAATTAAAAAAAAATTAACTATACTTTTACCTGTAGATTTGAATTCTGGAAAAAAATGACGATGAAAAAACATTTTAATTTAATAAATTTGATAAAAATAAAATACGTTAAAATATTTGTATATTGTAATATTTAACTCAATTTACAAAAGCGAACTGACGAGCTTTATGAATTAATAATGCAAGTGTATTTGAGTTAATAACAACTTTTTGCATTTTTTTATTCAGTGATAAAATATAAATTCATTAATGAAAATTGGATAATTTTGATTAACACTTATTTTCATTCACATTAAACAAATAACATTCTATCACATTTATTAAATAATATAATTCAACTTAACAAAAAAAAAGTACGAAATTCATTTCTCAATTCGCAAAATTAATTTTCAAGCAACAATCTTTAATGACTTGAAAATGTTTGCAAAGCACAGTAAAATTAAAAAAATTTGGCTGTGCACATTGTTCAAAAGAAAAGTTACAAACGTTTTATCATTATTATTCTGACTGTAAAAACGGCAAGGTTTATTCAAAGTAAATTTTTTCTGCTTTTTTGAGCTTTTTGCTAAGAAAAATGAAGCGAGCAGTGAAAATTATGTAACGCCTTGTGCGTCAACATCAATTGACATGTCGTCGCTCATTGAGTGCGTCAACACGATTTCTATTGGCGGTCGATTTATTTTTGCCCACGACCGCCAATTGGCGAAATCAACGACGAATGCCATCGCTTATTTGGATTTAGTTTAGTTATTCATGCGTTAGACATTACGCGTACCGTGCATAAATGGCTGCGGCTATTAACATCAGACAATGTGTCTCAGTGCTCGAGATTCGGTCCAAGGAATTAGATCATTCGTCAATTCATCATTACAAATTCATTTCACGTGAAAATTTTATCTTGCTCTGCTTAATTGCGACATTTCAAGAGTAGTTGTAAAATTCAAACGCTTAATAGGGTATCCTTTAATCAAAAAAGCATAAATTATTTTGAAGATTTTTTCTCGAGAGAAAAAAATCAAAGAAACTTTCTATACGTTCTTACTCAAAGTTATTTGAAATTGATTTGAAAATGTATGAAATGTACACAAAAAATGAGAAATTTTTTAACTTTAACTTTGTAAATGTTTGAAAAAGAAAATCATATATGTTTTTTCAATCCTCGCATTTTTTGAAAATGTGATAACAGTATCATTTTTTAGCCAACCTTGAATACATTTTAAAGTGTTAAAAGATTTTTTTTCTAGTGTAGAATATGATTTCGATGAAAAATCTCGTGTCATAAATATTTTAGTTTGTGACACAAAAAGTGTTAAAATATCAAAGTCGAATAATTTAAAGCGACTACAAGTGTCAAAATGATTGGGTAATATTTATTTTTGTCAGGCTGTTATCTGCTTCAGATATATATTCACAACACTTTTATTAAATTTTTCAAAACTTGTTCTGTTTTCAACTCATAGAATATTTCATAAAATATCATTTTCTGTCACACAGATTTCAATAATTCAATAAAATGTAAATCTGATTTCAACTAATACACAATTCACACATTTTTATCATGACACATAATAGAGTACAAAAAAAATTCTAACAAGTTTTTGTGTCAAGATGAAATATTTTTATTATCCTGTTGAAAATTGTAAAAAAAAATATATTTACGAATACAATTTGAGGATATAAATTTGTTGTGCAAAACTGTTTCTAAATTGCCGGCCAGTTATGAATCGCAAATGCGTCAAGTCGGGCATAATTTTTACTGAAAGATACGCTTTTGCATTCGAATTGCGTCCCGAAGAACGTTTAATATGAAAATTTTGCGACAATCGTTCATAAACATGAACAAGAATGAATAGCACAAGCATACTGCTTTTTATGGCTGCGTATAGTAAGTCGGATTTTGAAAACCGCGAGAAAAGAGAGAAAGAAAAAATTATGCACGCAATACATTTTTTACTTAACGTTGGTCTTTTTTTTGAGAAAAAAAACTCACTTTCGACAAAACCAACACCCCGCATTATCTCGACTTCATTTTTATACATTTTCATACATTATACATGTCAATTTTTTATCGCCATTATTGACTTTACATGAGAAAAATGTGTTACGTAATACGCTCATGCATATTAAATAGTGAATGATAATAAACGCGTGCTTTATTTCTCAAATATTTTCATTCAAAATTTAGAGAGAGTTCGTTTGGTTAATTACTGAGTGGGTGAAAAAACGACTTTTATAAAATAATTATAATTAATTTTGTAAAGGTGTTTTTACAAATTTACTTGGAATTATTTGTGTATTTATAATGTGATTATAATGAATGACAATAAATATAATCTAAAAAATTAACATAATCTTAGTCAAGAAAAGTTCTGCTTGGAAAAATTGAAATAAGACAAAAAAAAAATTAAAAAATTAAAAGTCTGAATTTAATTTTTCTATTCGTTATGAGAATAATGAATTACATTTTATAGCTTGGAAGAGAAATGCTTTTTTCTACTAAATTTTCGTATTTTACAAGAAACGTTTTTAAATTACATAATTTACATTATTTATGCATAAATTATACTTAACAAAATATATATTTTTTGTTAATTAATTTTTCAATGCTTATGTGAAAAGTGATTTTCATTATTACTTGGAACATACATAAAAAGTTATTTATTAATAGTTAATAAATTATATATTCAATGCCTTTGTGGAATATAATCTTTATCGTTAATTGTAGAAGTAAATAAAAATTACAATTGTTGTAAAATAATAGCTAGTTAATTAACTCATTTCAAAATATAATTTTAAAGGATTTTTATTCATGTTTACAGACGATTTAAGATTCAATGATTTTTAATTTATGTATAATAATAGTTTGATGTTTAAAATTGATTAAAAATTAGAAAACGTTAAATTTATGTATTACACCAAATGTAAAAAAACAATTTAAAATTGAGATTTATATTGAGATCTTGAGAAATAAAAGTCATCACTGGAATGAAATTTATTTTAATGATTATGTTCTTGTTTCTAATTTGAAACAAATGCAAAGTACATTTACAAATGATTTATTTTATACAGATAATTAAACTGAAAATAATTCTAAACAAAATTATCTACTCATCAAAGTTTTTCAAAAATATTATATAGAATGTCAACATTTTTTAAATGAAAACCGAAAGCTCATTTTCTTTCGTTTTGTTATTTAAAGTTAGTGTGAT
>JABFPM010005530.1:0-11151 GCA_022817325.1 Idris sp. 1 HC-2018 | reverse complement strand
ACATTAATTATACAAATAAAACTTAAAAATTCATTAAAAATATAATTTTTGAAAGAGTAACATTGATATATGGACTCTAACGTTGAGTTGACTTTCCTGCGGTATTACAATCACTCAATAACATGCATTTTCTTAATATTTATAAACGCAGAATCAAAAAACGGTTTTTACAGCATGACACTTTTAAGTATCAAAATAAGATTTTAAAATTTTTTTTAAATTTTTTAAAAAAATCGTCATTTTTTGGTTGCGTGTCCCCTTAAGGCTGTAAATAAATTTAATTCTAAATAAATAATGTTTATTCGTTATTATGTATTTAGTGATGTTTATTCAAAAAAAGTTTAACTACAGAGATTATTTAAACTTGTATGTATTAAATTTCATTTGTGTATTTGTAAACATGAAGCAGAGATACTTTTTCCATTTATGATAGTGCAAAATGGAAGTAACAAAAAAAAGAAAAGCTTTATCAATTAGTCACAAAATAGAAATTATTCGTGAATTGCAAAATGGAAAATCAAATGCAACAGTATGTAAAGAATTTAAAAAAATGATAATGATGATGATGCTCCAGATCCAGAAAATTAAGTGATTCCAGTCACTACTATATAAGCATTTTTAGCTTTAGAAAAGTTAAGTTTATTTTGTAAAACAAATTCTGTTGACTGCGACAAAATGTTGTTTTCATTATTTAGAACTGAAAAATATTGTGGAACAAAATTATATCGAAAACAGAAATAAATGTAAACAATGAACAATACTAAAATATTTTTCTAAAGTGTAAAACATAAATTTTGTAAATAAACAACATTAATTTTTTTACATTTTCATCGAAAAAATCGGTAAATAATTATAGAATAACTTATCTGCAATTAATGTCATGACCTTTTCCGAAATTACTTAATTCCCCGTGCTTATAAATTATTTCTATACATTAGAACGCCCGATAGCACTTTTTTTTACCAAATAAATAGTTTTTAGCACGCCGTTTTTACAATTTTGATTCAATTAACTTGCTGTTTGATGAATTTTAATAATTTGACCAAAAAACATTTTCCAGTTGATTGAACCATTGTAACTAGCTTTATTTTAACCTTAAAAATCATAACATCCTCGATGGCACATCGCTCTTGCCGTAAACCTTTACAATATAATAATTTTAATTTTTGAGTTTTTGATATAAATTTTTGTTGTTGAATAAATCAAATCCATATTGCTGTAACTTCATTAATTTTCATCGGAAACTCTTTATTGAAAAAGCAATAGAAAGCTTAAGATCTCTACGTAACAACACCTTTATTGCAAATTGTTGAGACAGTGCACCCGATGGCACTGCATTTGATCGAACAAAAATGATTATTTTTGCACATATATTCATCAACTTTGAGAGTAAAAATCTTGTTTGCATGTCTAGCAGTACCGAAATTAAGCTTAGGCTAAAAAGGTCATGGGCGCAAAAATTTTAAAGAGCGTTTTTTTTAATTTAATTTTTAATAATTTGATGAAAACATTTGTAGAATCAAAAGTACGTCGAACGATTGTAGTTGCCAATACCTTTTATTTTAATTAATAAAAATTTATTTCAAGTGTGCATATATTTTTCTTCAAATCGTTTTTTTATAGAGGCGCAATTTTTCGCCAGCGGCATTAATATCTAGTTTCGATTAATTTCGATAACAGAAAATTAAACATTTTTCTGAACAATTTTCCTCTATAAAAAAAGTAAACTGGAAGAAAATTAAAAAAGTTACAGCCATTTAAAGAAAAATGGTTATTTTTACTTAAAATGTATTGTAACTTAGTTAATGCCAATTGAAAATTTAAGTTTGTCTGTGAAAATTGCAGAGATGGGTAGTAACTGTAACTTAAGTTAGAAAGTTAAAAAAAGTAAATTAATTACAATTACTAGTTACGTAACTAAGTTACTTTTTTAACGTAACTTGTAACTGTAACTAAAGTTACAAAAAAAACGTAACTTGTAACTTTTCAACATGAAAAAGTTACGTCACAATTTTAACTTTATAAATAAAATAATGCAATAAATTGATAATTTGTTATTATATTTTAAACAAATAATTTGAAATTATATTTGTCTAAATAGTTGAAATTATGAAGCAAATCAATTTCATCTCAATATTATTATTTTTGTTTTATTTTGATTTCATATGCTCATTAATTTGCTTGAATAGGAACAATTTTCACTCTGTAACCATTAAGACTAGATGTTTTTATCATGCACGGTATTGTGTCAAAAAATATAGAATTTCTTTATACATTTATATATATTTATATTTTTTTTATATAGTATATAATTAGTATATACTGATAATGAAAGTAGACGATAATGAGCCAAACTTATTTAAAGAACGTGAAAACAGTTTATGGCCTAATTTAAATAAATATTTTTTACAAGAATCTGAAAAAGGGTGTAGTGATGTTTGCGTGCCTATCATGTTTACCATGTAAAAAGTTCATTGCTGCCTCTAGAATTTCCAACGCAAATTTACGGATACATATACGGGTAAGTATAAATGTTTATTTCACAATTTACGTTTGCATATTCATTTTGTACGTTTAACTTCGTATTTCACATTTTAATTAAATAAAAAAATTGAAAAAAATTTTCAGATTAAGTTCAATTTAAAATTATAAATTTTTTTAGCGAAAACATCCATCTAATTTTACCGATTTTAATAACCTCTCAAAAAAGATCAACAAAAGTGAAACTGAACTGTTCAAAAATTCCGAGCCACAATAAATAATGGGAAGTGAGAGTTCAACCAATAAGATAAACAACTGTATTTTTACCAAAAATGTTACAAAATCATACTTTGATAAAGATACAATGAAACTTGTTATTGGCACTGCCTCTTCTTTTTCTTTTGTTGAAAGTAAACCTTTTCATAAATTTTGTAAAAATCTGTTAGGAGTGAAACCAATAACAAGAAAAACGCTAGTTCGCTTGATGCAGAATGATTTTGAATCAATGAAAACTAACTTGATTTCAACTAGAAAAAGATAATTATGTCTGTGCAACAGCTGACTTATGGACATGTTTTAAAAAGTGCTGTTTATTAAAATGAAGTACGTTTAATTGATTTAAGTATTATTATTATTGTAAATTATATATAGGTCATATTTGGGAATGACGGTACATTGGATTAATCCTGAAATACTGGAACGGTGCTCTGCCGGTCTAGCTTGAAGGAAAGCACACATACGACGTTTTAGCTGCAGCGATTAGCAAAATTTTTGAAGAATTTAAAATTCAGTATAAAACGCCTGGTGTTGTTACCAATAATGCTACAAATTTTGGCAAAGCGTTTTGGTTTATAAAATTTTAAATAATTTTTGGTTTCTTTAAGAAATTAATAAATAAAATTAATATGTTTTCAGTGTTTACGCTGAACCTGATTTCAATGAAAAAAAATACCGACAATGCAAATGAAGATGATTTTGTATCAATTGAAATATCAGAAACTCTCGAAAATGTTGACGACCGACAAATTTTTGTACCAAACCATTACAAGTGTTCAACTCACACATTGAATTTACTTAGTACAACAGATTCAAAACTTGCAGAACAAGATAAAGTATACGAAAACATTTCCCAAAAGGCATTCAGTAATTGTCAACAGTTATTTAATAAACAAAATCCGTCAGATTTTGAAGGAATAATTAAGGACTTAACCGGTTCTTACTTTAAGACTCCAATTATCGTAAAACGAGATTATATTTCTTGTCAATATTTAAAAATTTTACATATATTTTACATGCTATTTAGGCTGTTTTAGATGGAACTCTTATTATGCTGGGATCCAAAGTATTTTAAGTAAATCAGACAAACTCTCTGACATTTGTTCGCAACTAGATGTACCTGTGTTTACGAAAAGCGAAATTGACTTTTTAGAAGAATATTGTCAGGTAATTTAAATAATGTTGCTTAATATTTTGAAACGAGATACACTTCACGAACTGTTGAATTTGAATAAACTAAATAATTGAGCACTTTTGGTCATGAAACCAATCGCAGAAAAGCTTGACATGCTGCAAGGAGATAAAAACATGTACATAGGGTATTTAATATCTGTACTACTTATAATTGAGAATAAACTATTGCAATTAAAAATCAAACGTTGTAAAGTTTCAGTTGACACATTGTTGACAAATTTAAGAATTCGGTAAATATTATAAACTTATAACTTGGACAACGATCACAAAAAAAATAAAAATGACACAATAAAATAATTTTTTTATAGATTTTCAAATCAGTTTCAAGATAAGAACTTGAAGATAGCAGCAACATTGGTGCCTGAGTTTAAAATGGATTGGACTGATGATTCATATGAAAAAGAAGAACTACAAAGAAAAATAAATAGTCTTCTCCCTGAGAACAATTCTTCTGAAGATGCACATTCGCCGAAAAGTTTTTTTTTTCCGAAAAGAAAAAACCATGATGTTTTAGATTTATATTTATCTAGTCCTGAAAATGATTTAAAGTCATTGCCTAAGGATTTAAGAGAAGTTTTTATAAGATATAATACTGTGATTCCATCTTCTGCTCATGTAGAAAGATTTTTTAGTGTTGGCGGTTTAGTTTTTGATGAATTAAGAGGCCAATTGAGTGACAATCATTTTGAAGCAGCATTATTACTCAAATTTAATAAAATTTATGATTAAAGATGTACGACGCAGCATTCTTACGTTTATTATAATAGTAATATATTAGGAAATAAAAAAAGTAATTTTTTATTATTTAAACAATGTTTATTAGTATTTTCTAACCATTTGTGCAAAATTCAATTGAATTTTTAAATTAATATTCTTTTTAAATGACACTGAACGCAAAAATTAAAAAAAAAACAATGTAACTTGTAACTGAAACTAGTTACATTTTAGATGAGTAACTGTAACTTGTAACTATTTTCATTCTTTTTGTAACTTACTCATCCCTGGAAAATTGTATTATAAGTAAGACATAAAATCATAAAGTAGAGTATAACTTAATCATATCAATAAAATTGAAAAGGTATGGGCAAGTACAAAAATGTATCCCTCGCATAAACAACTAACGAAAATATTGAATAACTTTTGCTTATAAATATATCAATTCAAAAACATATTCTCTTAGCAATTAAACAATTTAATATATTTCTCATATAATGTTAATGATGTCAAAATGCGCGCCAAATACATTTTTTATGATTATTCACTCTAATATAAAATTATATCTTTTTAAAAACAAAATTATTTCTTTTATTATATAAATGATAACAGAATGTGTGCTGAGTACATTAAAATAAAAATTATTCTTTATTAAATGTTTATAATATACAAATGTTTGCCAAGTAATTTTTGTCATTATATTTCCATTCTGTTTCAAGACCGAAAGGAGAAAGTTAAATATTAAATGAAAAAGCTGGTGCATCTGACCCTGCGTCAAAACCAGACAAAATTTTTGAAGCAAATCAGAAAATATTCCCTGCAATAAATCTGATAAAACAGATGAATCTGATTTTTCAAATTTGAAATTTCAAAACCAGAGAAAAGAGAAAGACTTGCAATAATAAATTGCAAAATAATTCGCACAAAAGACTATTGCAAAATGAGTTAAGAAGGAATGATAGGATAATAACTCGTTGAATAACTTCGTATGATCAAAATTAAACTAAAGAAAAAATTTTATCAAGTGCAAAAACAATTGCATTCAGTGTGCCGAGAAGTTTTGAAGAAATTAAAACTCGTGGAGATTTTCTGGGAATAAGCTATTAATGACGAATTAGAATCACTTTCAGAAAACAAAACAAAGACTCTTGTACCGAAGCCTACAGCTAAACAAATTGTTGATTGTAAGTGGGTTTTCAATATTGAAAATGATGAATTCGGAAAGCCAGTTAAATATAAAGCTAGACTTGTGACTCGAGGTTTTGATCAAGAGTACATGGTTGATTATAATGAAGCGTTTGCTCTAGTTGCAAGAATTCCGAGTTTTAGATTTCTTTTAGCTTTTGCAAATTAATAAAATTTATTGATTCATCACATGGGTGTAAAAACAGCTTTTTCATATGGAACACTAGATGAGGAAATACATATGAGAGTTCCAGATGGTATTGAAAACAGAAGTAAAATTGTGTGTACAATAAATAAAGCAATTTATGGCTTAAAACAGGCAACCAGATGCTGGTTTAAGTAATTTGACCAAACAATTAGAGATAAAGGTTTCAAAAATTCGTAAGTTGATTGGTGTATTTATATTTTAGATAGAGGCACCATTCATAAAAACATCTATATAGTTTTTTTTGTAGATGACCTTGTTGTCATTACAGCGGAAAAAAACAACAATGAATAGTTTCAAAAATTACTTAATGAAACAGTTTTCAATGGTCGATTTACAGGATATAAAATTATTTTTGGACATTCGAGTGACAAGAACTAATGATAAAATTCACTTGATCAAAGTTATTACATTCAAACGATTTTGAATAAATTTGAAATGAACCTTTGCAACCCTGTAAGTACACCTCCAGAAAACAGTTTAAATTATGAAGCCTTGAATGAACAAGAACATTTTGGAGCGCCATGACGAAATTTGATAGGATGTTTAATGTATGTCATGATATGCACAAAACCTTATTTAAGCACAACAGTTAATTTTTTGAGCAGATATTTGAACAAGACTAACAAACAGTTGTGCTTAAAAAGGGTTTTGCGATATTTGAAAGGGTCAATGGATATTAAATTAGTTTACAAAAGAAACGAATTCACAAATATTTTGTGTGGATACGTAGATTCTGATTGGGGTGGCAAGGATTCAACCGATAGAAAAAGTATTACAGATTATGTATTTAAACTATTTAATAAATATACTATATCTTGGACTACCAGGAGACAATTATCGGTTGCAGCCTTGTTCACTGAAGCTGAGTATATTGCATTATTTCAAGGCGTAAGCGAAGCACTGTGGTTAAAATCTTTAGCTCACAGTATTGGCGTAAACCAATCACAATCTACGAAGACAATATCGGTTGTATAGCAACTAGTCCAATTGATCACAAAAAATCAAGCATATTGATATTAAATATTGTTTTTCCAGAGAACAAGTAGAAACAAAAATACTAACTTTGGAATATATTTCTACAGGTAAACAGCTTGTTGATCTTATGACAAAGCCGTTACCTGCACCGAGATTCAAGGAATTACGAACAGCGCTAGGTTTGGAATTAACCTGTACGAATTCTGAAACAAGCTATGTAAATGCTTAATTAGTAATAAGCAGGTCTGATTAGGTTTTTCTTTCTGGGTTTTCCTGATCCAAAGCAACAAACACTGGACCTTTGTATCATTTGTTTCCCAGAGAGCACAAGAAGGTTTCTTAATCTATGAATGAGATATAATACTTAAAATTATATTTAGGTTATTATGATTATAAATTAATTGTATAAGTTATTTGTATGGGTTAATTTTTAAGGCGTGTTGGTTTATTTAACATTTAAAATATCAAAAATTAATCAAAACAATATTAGTTACTATTCTAAGAACATATATTGCGTTGTTTTTGAAAAGCTTTCCGTCAAAGAAACTTAAATAAGAGTAGATCTTGAGAGTATTGAATTTGTATGTTGGTTTATGATTCTCTTTCTCTATAAATCGTAAATTAAGTGTGTTTTTAAATGTGACTGGGGGTTAGAATTTGACGCACAAAAGGCTTCACATCTTGGTCCGAAATTGTCGAGTAAAGATCTCTCATTATGACATTAAATTAGAGTCAATTATTTTAAATAAAAAGTAAAGAGAATTTGTGCCATTATTAAACCACACAAAACTAATATAATGTAAAAATGTTATTATCAATTTTTTTTCGTACTGCGTCATATCAAATGTGAATCTTAATTATGCCTTTTAAAAATATATTATTCGAGTACAATTTGCCCATTAAGACCAAGAATTTTTTATGAAATCTGATCTTTTAATAAGTAGTTGAAAATGTGAATTATTCGCAAATCAAAATTCACTGTCATTTGTGAAGCCTACTTTTTATATATAAAAATAAATATATTTGTCAAGGTAAGTGCACAATAATGTTGTATTTTGGATACAGGGAGACTTATTATTGCTTAAAATTATTGACCCTATCACCTTTTTTAATTGTGTTTAAAAAACAACGAAATGTCATTTGTGAAGCCTTTTTTCTATGTCCTTTGGTATTCGAAATGGAACTCAAGATAACTAAAGAAATAAAGAAGTACAAGTTAAAAAATGTAATATTATATAAAAAAATTGTTTATTTCATAACTTACTAATGGGGAACCTATTTTACAACTATTTGGAAACTAGGTTTTTTCAACATGAAAATAGGTAATATTCAATTTCCATGTTTTTGTGAAAAT
Organism: Idris sp. 1 HC-2018; assembly: GCA_022817325.1. Classification (NCBI taxonomy): domain Eukaryota; kingdom Metazoa; phylum Arthropoda; class Insecta; order Hymenoptera; family Scelionidae; genus Idris; species Idris sp. 1 HC-2018. Next base: position 2,764 of record JABFPM010005530.1, on the reverse strand, counting down.
GAACAGATGTAAATTATTTATCGACTGATAAACAAAATTTAGATATTTTTATCAACATTAAAATACGCTTTAGTTATATGAAATGAACTTTCTAATATATCGATGCACCAAAATAATATTCATGTACTGTTTTTAAGTATGTACATTAAATAGGTTTTTCACTTGTGTATGTAAACAAAGCTGTTTAGAATCAAACGTTTTTTGTTTCGAGAAGTAAAAATGTATATTTGATAATATCGAATTATTTAATACATTTTTTATATTATATCTGAAAAAAATGTTTGAAGATATCTTAAACTATATTTTTGATAATTGAAATTAAATTTTTGTGAAAAACTCATTTTCTCATATCACATACAATGCTTATTTATTATAAAAAAAAATTATTGTATATTTTTTTGGGTTTTATAATCTCTTGTCATAATTTATAGTAAAAAAACTTCAGATAAATGAATTTAGAACTTTCAATTATCAATAGTAAACGGAAAATATGGCTGCTTCACCGTAGACAGTCCTTCTAATGATTAGTTTACCATAATAGAGTTATTTTAATGAATTAATTTTGCCGGGTTGAAATTTGCCTTTTTTTAAATGTATATTGACCCATTATATGCATAAAAACTTTAAAATTTAAAAATTTCAGAAATGAAAAATGTTAGAATACAAATTGACACTTTTCAATGAACGACCCATATACATTTTTTCAAAATTTGTATTTTTATGTCAATTTCATTATTTTGATATTTTTTAGAATTATTTTTTTTAAATAGTAAATAAACTGTATGAAATTGTATTGAAATCCGATTAAATCAAATAAAAACACTCGAATATTTCCTGTTTTTATTTATGAATGTTCTTTATTTTTGGCCCAAGTCTAATATCTCGAGAAATACTCATTGGATCAAAAAATGGAAAATACGTGTCAAATATTTTTCAAAAATCTATCCAATGACACCAATGACGACTTTCCACTCTCACCCCTGGGGGTGGAGCGGGGGTCACTTTAGAATCTTAAATGGGAACCCCTATTTTTTATTACGGATTCGGATTCTTCAGAAAAAAAACTACCCCAATTTGACCTAGAATTAAAGCCATTTTTGATGACAGATGGCGCTGTAATCGACAAAAATCGGAATGGTTAAAAAATAAAAATAACTTGAGAAAACGCATCGGATCAAAAATTTAAAAATAGAAGTGTGAGATATTTTTTGAAAATCTATCCAATGTTAACAAATTTGATCATTCACCCCCACCCCCTGCGGATAGGGTGCGGGGAAACTTTGAAATTCTAAATGGAAACTCCTATTTTTTACTACAGATTCGGATTCATTAATGAAAATTACACTTTCTTTGTCCATGACCAGAAAACCATTTTCTGATCAAGTTTCGACAAAGCTGTATTATAAGAATAAAATTTTTATTAGAAACTAAATTAGCGTCATCCAGGAACAACGACGTGGACGTTTTAGTTTTCTGTTCCCTTCGGAATGCTTGTTTTCCGTGAGTCATCTTGCCTCTCACATAACTTAATGATTGTAAGTTTCGCTCATAAAGGAACGTTATGTAATAATGTGAATAACTGAACATCTAACTGTAATAATGTAATAAACTTACAATGTAATATTGTGAAAAATTTAAAAAATAAAAATGTATAACTGTGAACAAGAAATTTTGATAATGTAAAATGCAGCCTATTTAATAACGTGTTCAAATTGCTCCCTGTTAATCAATTGGCAGTCACACAATCGCTGATAAAAGTTATTTAAAACATTTCTCTTCATTTGTTGCGTGATTAAACCTACTTGATCGACAATTCTATTCCTTAGTTCATCCAAGTTTAATGACTTTGTATCGTACACCTTATCTTTTAAATATCCCCATAAAAATAATCTAGTGGTTTTAAATCCGGGGAAATTGCTAGCCACTCAATAGTACCACGCCTTCCAATCCACCGATTTTAAAAAGTAGCATTTAAATAATTTCGTACAGCAACTGCGTAGTGAGGCGAGGCACCGTCCTGTTAAAACCAGACATTTTGTAAGTTTCCCTGAAACAAATCTACGATTCCAGGGACAACATGATCTTGTAGAAGATTTAGATATCTTTCTCAATTAAGATTTCTATTCATAAGAAAAGAACCTATTATACCACGGGCGCAAAAAGCAGACTAAACATTGAATTTTCTAGAATATTGTGTATGCTCATCACGAATCCATCTCGGATTCTCCGCTTCCCAATATCGACAGTTATGTCTGTTAACTTCCCCTGTTAACTGAAAATTAGCTTCATCTGAGAAAATGATATTATCGAAAAATGTATGATGATTCTCTACAAATGACTGCATAACATTCATGCTTATTTCGATATTTGTAGCTGTTTTTGGTTTTCCAGAACGTGATCGATCATGAATGGAACCAGTTTCTTCAAAACGTATCACAGTTTTGCGGACAGTTGATTTAGATATCGGTGCTCGATTTTGAAAAGTCTCATTAAATACAGTAGCTGCTTGCTCATAAGATCTAGTTTTATCACCGCAACCACGCATAATTAACAAGCGGATTCGTTCTTCTTCAGACAAACTCATTTTGAGACAATTTTTTCCAGAAAGTTAGTTACAGAAAGAATAAACCCGGAACAAAAGTTTATGATGTTGTCAGTTCAAGCTCTGACAGAAGAATGAAGAATAGACTAAACGGCTAATTCGAAAATAAATAGTTGTAATTTTCCATTTGATAAATAACAAAATGGGGTACCAAAGCATTTG
>JABFPM010005529.1:0-11152 GCA_022817325.1 Idris sp. 1 HC-2018 | reverse complement strand
TGGTCCGATCGACTTGAAATTTTGACACGTTTCAAGCAAAGGTTAGTACTCTAGAAAGACCTGGTTACTGGTTTACTACGAGCGCCATCTCTGGGTTAGTCTCGGGACTTATTGATCCATGTGTTATGTAATAAGAATTTTTCATACTGTCTCTAAATGTTATGTTTTCTATAAAATTGTTAGATAGATTTTTGATTGTTTGTTTCTTTTAATAGTTATGACGTTTTGAAAAAACATCAAAAAGCCCATTTTTTGCCTCATTTTTAGAGTTTTAAGATTTAAGCTCTCATAACTTTTAAAATAAACAAAAAAAATCTGTCCTACAGTTTTATAGAAGAAGTTTTTATTCACCAATTTGAGATGTCGAACTTCAAACCCTGTCACAGTCTGATTACTTGAAAATACCTCATTTCCAACCTCATATGCCTTACAATAGTATATTTTGCAACTAGGGACGAAAATGGGCGTTTTAAAGACAACAATTTTGGACAGAAAAAAAGTTAACTATTCCTGAATGACCACTGACGAACTTTTGAATAGGGAAAATTGTTTAAAATACTTTATGTTTTTAATTAGGTTTTATACAGTATGAAACAGTTGAAAAACTGCAATTCTCATACATGAGATTTTTGTACGGATCTTTTATATGTAAAAGACTTTTATGATCGTGATTGGACGGGCAACCATACTTTTGGAAGGCATATAATATTAAAGCTTTTTTAAAATAGCATTAACGCATTTGTACAATGGTGGCCAAACATATTTAGATATAAAATACGAAATTTCAAATTGCTTTTAAACAATGTACATAAAAAATCTAAAATTAGTCAACATGAATTTTTTCAATAAAAATTAAGCAAGTTAAGTTTCAAGCATTTACCTACATTTCGCTTCAGGTAAAAAATTATCTTAACATGGATTTTTGGATATTTCAATAAATTGTAAAAACAATTTAAACACAAAAACATGTGTAATATTTTTTTCCACGTAATTTACATATCTTAAAATATGTATTCCTCTAAGATATAATCTTTAAAATCTCATTTGATTCCTTTCTAATTTTCAAAATTGATCACTGAAAAAATTATACAAAATTATTTTCAATAAAATTACCTTAAGATAGGACCGGACTCTAATCTCAAAATATCAATTTTTAATAGCCTAAATAATGTTTTATTTTGTGTTTTAATGAATGATTCGTCAATATATTATGAAAAACTGCAAAACCACTACTTTAAAAACAATTTTAAAATTATATTTTTAATAAAATACTTGTACAAAGAATTTTTTTTTATAAAAGTCAGAATTTGCTTAAATTTTAACCTTATGTTCTCTATATTAATATTATTCATTTGCCAAATTTTGAATAACTTGGACTATCTAAAACTTGAGATATTTACTTTTAAATGTTTGAAAAAACGCATGGCTTATATCATTTTTACCAAACTTAAAGTCAAATATTTCGGCTTCTAGCTGGTCCAGCTATTCCAAATTTTGACAGACGATGCAAAAATACTTCTTAAACAATTATGTTAAATTTCAGCGAATTCTGACATTTAGAAGCTGACTCAGGTCCTATCTTAATCTTCTGAAATTTCAACTAAATCGAAAATCGATAAACCGAATAATTTATGAAAGGTACTTTTACTAGTATTTAAACTATGGAACATATGCTTTCCAGTTGTAAGTTTTCTCACAAAATTTAAAAGTCTGGTAAAAATCATTTTATCTACATTAAAAATTTTAAATACATTTAATAAAAATGCATTAACACTAGGATAATCCTAGCACAAATGATGTATAGACAATAAAGGTATAGAAATATGATGTCTGTACGTTTAATGTCAACGTTTTAATGTATTTGTATATTTTTAAGTGCTTCGTTTCTGATAAGAAATATTTAGTCAGCCATTTTTTGAATACGTATTTTATTTGTTAACTTTAATTCCATAAATCTAAATCATTATTGAAACACCGTAATTTCAGACGAGAATTTGTGATTCGTAAAAAAAACTATCGACATATTTTATGACGCGATGTACTTAAAAAATAGCGAACATGCGTATTTGCGTTTACTCAAATTAATATAAGTCTTGCATGTATACACTAAGTACACTGTACAAATTGTGATGTAATTGTAATAAAGAAAGGAAAATATTAAAAGATGAAGAAATGTATGTAAAAGAAGAAAAAGAAGAGCAGGACAACTGTAAGGAAGCAGCCTGTGGCATCAGTGATACGTGACAACATGATGGCATTGTTTTTGATTCAGGTGAATTCAGGGTCAAATCAACATTTGTATCATATTTCAGAAGCAGCATAATTTAAAAGAAATTAAAAAATAATAAATAATATTTCTTTCGCTGCAAATCAAAATTAAAATCAAGAAATATTTAATTATAGTATAAAGTTAATCAAAAGAAAAAAAAACTACATTATATTTTAATTTGAACTTACAGAATAGAATTTCTGATAGTCTGAACATATTTTTTTGAATAATATTTAATGTATGATGTTTTTCAAATCTGTGTTCAACAACTTTTAAAAGAAAATAGGATTTACGAAATTCTTTGAGTTACAATAATGCCAATTTACTTTTCTTAATTACAGTTGAATCTTAATAAAATGAAGTAACAAATAAATTTTAGGTTTTGACTAAAGAGAGGTTCTACTGTGATTGTTAACTGATTTAAATATTTGGAAAAAAAATTTTTTGTTTGTAAATAAATTTCATCTTAATAAAGAAATTTTAAATTTAATCTTCTGCACTTTTTATTTATTTATTTATTTTTTTCGTCTTTATGTTATTTAAAAATTCAAACACTTGAAATTGTCAATTTTCTTTTTAATTCTGAATACTTTATAAGTATTATTAAGGAATTATAAAAATGTAGTATTAATAGAATATTATTTTTCTTTTTTTTTGTTTTTTTTTTTAAACTGGATGCCCACATTAAAATATTCAAACTATTAGATACAAAAATTAGGATATTGATCTTGATAACTTTGGATCAAATAATTTAATTTTTTCTTCGAGAAGATGCAGCTCTTTCTATGCTTGTCCTAGTTGCGTATTATGCTATAAATATAAAAAAAAGGATTCGAAAATTTTTAATTTGAAAAGAAGAAGAAAAATAAATTTAAAAAATCATATATAATTTTGATTTTATATTTTATTATCACTAATAAATTTAATTTAACATAAAATTAAATATCTAAATATAATTTTTTGCTTATTAAAATGATAATTTCTACTTTTATAATTCTAATTAAAGAAAACTGTCGATTGTCTGATCATTCTGCAATATAAAATTTACACAAAATTATATACGTTTTATGCAAAAAAAAATGAGTCGGTATTTTTTGAAATAAAAACTACATTTTTTTTTAAAAAAATTTGGATCGAAAGACTGAAAATATAAATGTATCTAATAATTAGTTATATACGATTTATTTCAGATAAAAAAAAACTTGAATATTCCAAAAATGCAAATGTTGATTTTAATTATTATTTATTATTAATTTTATCTAGCTATTAAGCGGTGGATTTCAGCAGATAAGAGATACGTCAGTAACTATTTTTATTTTTAATTTCATTCTATCTTTATTTTTTGGCACAACATTTTGAAAAGAAGATTGCTCCAAAAAATAAAACTAATATAAGTGGTTAAAAAATTCAAATTATTAAATAGATTTTTGCTTTGAGTAACTTCACTGAACGGTAAATTTTTATAGATATTTTTAATTTACTTTTATAGCAGTTTTTCAAATAAAGTTTGTAAACTAGTAAAAAGATGAATAATATGAACAAATATTTTTATTTTTTTTCTAATTGATTTTTCTTAACATTTATTCTCGCACATTAATTTTCATATTTTTTCTTACACGTGCGGTAAAAGTAATTACTTTTTCCACTCTCGTAAGGAAAAGAAATTTACTCAACTACTAAACGTAGCAGAGGCTTTCTCACTCGTGAGCATGGACAGACACTGACTTCGCTCGTGCTGTACTTCTCACTTGGTGGGAAAAGCCTCTGTTGTATTCACTAGTCAAGTAAAATACCATTATGATAACGTCCAAAGAAGGTTAATAAAATTATTTTCCCCCTTTTTAACTAAACAAAATAATTCTCGATAAAATGAAAACATTACATAAACTGAGTTAGTTATTTAATCAGCAATACTATTTATTAATGAAATAAAAGAATTTGTTGAGGAAAAAAATGTAGACATCCCATTATTTTTGGCCAGTGCAATATTATTCTTTGTCAATTGGGATTCTCTTAAATACTTAATAAAAATATCCAAAATCTTTTTGCCAACAGATATCCCGGTGCGTCAACTCAACGCTACAGTCCTCCGCGAGAAACTGTTCACAAACGTTTTGATGATGTTGCTCCACCAGGAACGGAAGGCTATTATGATTTACCTCCGTCTGGAGTGGACCATCCCGACCGAAGAGATCGAGAAGAACGAGAACTCGGTGCAAAAGACGATAGTGAAGATCGTGATAGACCAAGAGACGATAGGTAATTATTAATAAAAAAAATTATGTACAAAGAATGTTAATCTATTACACAAAATTATTGATTTGTTATAAGAAAACAATTGTAGTAAAATCCAAAATTAAAAATATAAATTCCAAGATACAAAAAGAAATTAATTTATAGCTGACTGATGTTCTAAAAATTTTTTTCTTATTTGCAGAATTCATGATCGTAACCGTAGAATTGATCGAGAAAGAGAAGACAGAGATCGACCGCCTATTAAAGAACGTGATGACAGACCCAAAGAAAGGGATGATAGAGACAGAAGAGATCGGAAAGAACGCGATGACAGGCATCGTAGAGATGATGACTACGAAAAAGAAAGGTAAACAATTGTACACTATTTGTTTATTAACATAATGTTTTCTATTTTTATTTTGTTTTAATTATTTAAGTTGAATCAAATTCTTTAAAACTTTTTTTTTCATTTACATCAATTTTATAAGTACTCTAAAAATTAAAAAACAAATTTCAGATATAGAGATGATAGACACTTGAGAGCTGAAGACAAGCCTCGCGGTCGTGACCACGAAAAGCGATCTCGCGAGTACGAAGACAAGGACCGAGATCGACATGATCGTTATGAGCACACAACGGATCGCAAGCGTGCCAAGAGGAGCGTCAGTCCTTACGCTCAGAAGTCCAAGAGCGATCACAAAGACTCTTCTCCAGAGAGAAGCAAGAAGAAGGATAAAGACTATGACGACAAGCCTGACGAGAAGAAGAAAGAAAAGAAGATCAAGGATAAAAAGAAGAAGAAAGATAGCGATGACAAAAAAGAGAAGAAGAAGAAAAAGAAGGAGAAGAAATCGTTAAAAGAGGCTGCAGCTAAAGAAGAATTTTCCAAGGTTTCTGAGAGTGAGATGTCTCTCGAAGAAAAACGCAAAGAGGAAGCAAGTGCTCTACTCAAGGTGGAAAGCATGAAACCCGACGAAGCTAGTGAGATGCCCGAAATTCCGCCCGAAAATCCGTCATTCCACGAAGAGTTCCACGAGAAGCCGCTCGTTATGAATCCAGAACCACCGGAATTTGTCACCAGCTCCATGAGCCTTAACGAAATGGAGAGAACGGAATTCGGCACGAATCCTCCTAATCCAAACTTCAAGCCGATCCCCGAATTGAAGAACGAGATCAAGCAGATAGACAGTTTGTACAGTGGTCTGGTTGACACGGAAATGGCGACTGTCATAGCCGAAAAGCACATGCTGTTACCAAAAGAGGAAGGAGAGGAAGAAAAAACCGAGCCAGAAAAAACCACAGAAGGTTCGCCGAAAAAGGAAGAGTTCCTGGCACCGATGCCCGAACCCTCAAAGTGGGAACGAGACGAAACCTCGGACAAGTCTGAGCAGGCTTTGGCTGCGGGATTGGTGAACGACCTGGACTCTGATGATGGCAAGTCGAAGGTCGTAACTTCTGAAGTGCTGAAGCGAGCGGAAAATGCCATCTTCCAGAAGGCAATCAACGCAATACGGCCTATTGAAATTAAAAAGATCAGTGACAGTCGTAAGATGTTGTACCAAAATCCAGAACCCAAGGTGGCTCCCGAAGTGAAGAGTGTCAATGTCACCATCAATGTTGGTAGAAACGAGAGGAATGTCGAGATAGCTGAACCAGCGAAGAAAGCCAAACTGGATAGATCCAAATTTAAACCTGTCGCTGAGTCGCATTCTCCTACCAGACTGTCAGCGAAAGAACGACTTGGAGACAAAGTTGACGAAGAGAAGGACAAGGTGAGTCCGATCAAGAGTTTCCTGGAACGTAGAGACGTGGTGGCGCAAAAAAATAACAACCAAATGAGGAACCGCACGGAAAGGAGGGTGTCACCGCTAATGGAACGTCGAGTGGAGCCGCCGATCAATTTCCCGACCAACGAGCGCAAGGTCTTCCTGGATGAGAGGAAGAGAGACAGGTCGGACAAACGGTCCCAGGACAGAGGTCAATTGAGGGTCGCTAGAATGGAACGGGGACGAACGCCACCTATCGACTTCAAACGTGGAATAGATCCTCCTAAGTTGATAACATTTTCCAAACATAAAGAGGATGAAGAAGACAAGAAAAAGAAAGAGAAGAAGAATCGGGAGGAGAAGAAGCGAAAGAAGGAGCACAGGAGCAGAAGCAAGTCGAAGGACAGGAAAAAGAAGAAAGAAAAGAAGCATAAGAGAGACAAGGACAAGTCGGTGGACAAGAAGCAGAAGCATAAAGAGGCTCCGGTCAAGTCTGAGGAGATGATTGCAATGCCACAGGAGAACGCCGAGGCTGAGGCGAAAAAGCGGAGGAGCAATCCGAAGGTAGCCAAGAGGATGGCGACTTTGGATGAGGCCACTTTTGAACCTGGTAAGCTTAGTTTTTATTTATACTATATTAGCAGTAATTTTTTATTATTGTACTAAATTAATTTTTTTCTTGAAGATTATTCAGCTTCGGATTCCGAGTCAGACGAGGAAAACCCGCCAGTCAAGAAACCGAAACTCGAAGAACCGAAGAGGTCCAAGTCGAGCAGCTCGGAAGACGAGAGTTCAAGTTCGGAGACCACGTCGACGGAGTCATCGAGTTCAGACGAGTCACACAAAAAGAGAAAGAAGAAACACAAAAAGCATAAGAAGAAAAAGTCCACAAGAAAGGACTCGAGCAGCGACTCAGACTCGTCTGATTCGAGTTCGGACGAAGAGAGACACCGAAAGAGATCTAAAAAGTCGAAAAATAGCAAGAAGCAAAAAAAGAAGAAGTCGAAACACAAATGACGTCATTAGTTGGTGCGGATGGGATGCACGAACTTGTTACTGAAGGGCCATCGTGAAATACTGATTTTTCGCGGCGCTCATTTTTAATCGTATGCAAGATTTTTTTCTGATAACTGTAAGATCAATATTTTGTGTAAATTATTTTTTTCGGTCCAACTTTTGATTTTGTAGAGATGTTGTTGATGATATACTATTTCACTGGCCTTTTTGTATTTACAAAAAATTGCGTACGTGCAAATAAGTGACCAAAAATTCATCAATTTACTTGTATAGCTTCAGCGTATAAACGGAATCACACAAATGAAAACAAATTTAACATTAGTCAAAGTGTAAAATATAGTTACCTGATATAATTATATTCAAGGATGAATTTAACATTAGTGAAGGAACGATACAGTGTATTGAGTATCATCTTTTAACTAAATACTGGATGGTAAATATGTTTGAACTATGTAATATACTTTCATAATGTAACACCGATTTATGAAGGTAAACAATAAATTTAAGTAACAAAATGAAATGTACTCTTTTATTTCAACATCTAAATTTATTAATCTTATTACGACTTTTTTACTATATTGTACTCTGTTAAAAAAGAAATTGTGATGAAAATGTCATTTAAAGTCTTCGAACCATATTTTACAATATTTTTAAATTTAAATATTAAAAATAGATAATATTACATGAACTTGACAAATTTATTTTTTACGTGAAATTGTCAAAAAAATGTCCAATAGATCTTCTCAAAAGGTAAGTAAAATACAATAATGGAAGTAAGATTAATTAAATTTTGTATAAAACTCCAACTTTATTACCTATACAAACCATTTTTTAACTCTACACAAACTTTTTTGGAAATACTGTAATTAAGAGAAATTATCAAATATAATAAATTAACTATTAAATTATACTATCGAACGAAATTATTAATCTCATTATCAATCAGTTTTAAATATCATTTATTTTTCATGTAAAAATAAATTACAATATAAATAGAGGAAGTCTTGACAAACTTGTAAAGCATATTTCAAAACCTAAATAAATAAGTTTTATTTAAATAAGATGTATTTTAAATAAATAATGTTGGATTCATTTTATTATTATGAGTTCAGTTTTTTGTACGTATCTAACAAATTGAATAACAAAGGTAAATTTTTTGTTTCTTCGTTTTCTTCAACATTCAATTCATGAAGGATAAAGCTTCTGTCCAAAGGCTGTTTTCCTAAATTACTTTCTGAAATATAACAATTTTAAATGTAAAAAGTTTTTTAAATAATTAATATTCATTATATATTATCAATTTACCTGCAGTAAATATTGTAACCGTGTACAAATAACCGATCCATTCAATGTATTCTCTGATAAGTTCATTCAAAATAAGAACATTGTGCGGCAATTTTGGACATTTTGCAGTCTTTGACTTGTGTCCATCCAACAAGAGCATTATTTCTGTTCGCATTTTAGCTTTTATAAGAGCCAACTGCCCGTTTGATTCCATAGAATCTCTAACAGCTAAATTTATAAAATGATTGTTTATTTATTAAACAAAATTTTTGATAAAAATATATCATTTGAACAAAAAAATATCTACTGGAAAATTGCTTGTAATTTTTTATAATAATTTTTATTCAATGAACAACTCCAAATAATCAGACATACCATTCATTAAATCCTTTTCTGAAGCCATGGTTATTTTATAAATTAAAACAATCGTAAATATTGCACTGAATATTTTAAAACCTTTTTTTGTTTGGATGTTAAACTTTTCGTGAATTTTAATAAAATTCTATTTATTTCTTTACTTTATAATTATTAGATAAAAAGTATAAATTTTTGTGCTGACAATTTTCAGATTGTGTTTGAATGTAAACAATACCGTTGCTACTTGACAACCGTATGTTTGGTTGTACATACGAAAACAAACAGCGATGAAACTATATATCCAACAAAATATACATTGATCTAGGGTTTTTTAATGCCGAGACCACTTGAAACCTTCAAACTTCTCTTTATTCAACAGAATAAAGAAGATAATACATACAGGCCTCACACATAATAAAAAAGAGTGAAATTAAATAATATAATATTGTGTCTAGAATAGAAAAAAATTGCTTCCACGAGTTGGAAAATAACTAAACCACAGTTAAACTTTGACAACATTTATTGGAATATTTACAACAAAGTTTTTACAAATTGATGCCACAATTTTTCATTATGTTAAAATTGTAGTTTGATATTAGAGATTTCAAAACCACCTCAAAGCATATTTAATTAACATGTGATACTTAGAAATTAATTATCAACTTTTTCTTTTTTTATTTTCCTAAGTTTTTTCTGTTTTTTTATTTTTCTGAGGAATGAAGGTGTTGCTATGTGTACTGTCTTTCCATTGAAAACAGGAGGTATACGTTCTTTTTTAATATATTCTTCTGTAATCGCCATCGACTCCATTTTCAATTTAGCTCTCCTGTAAAATAATTATTATAACATATTATTTTTACACCATTGAACATTTATACAGAAATGAAATTAATATGTCAAAAAATAAATTGAAAAATCTAAGACTTACTTTACTTTGGTACTTTTTGTTTCAAAAAAATGTACAGTCTTGCATCCAGGAAAGGCTGCAATAAGTTCAGGTGTTTTTACATCAACTGGAATATTTTTAACTAATAAACTGAAAAATTAAAAATTATTTTATTTTGTCAAACGTTGATTAAAACTGTATTTTAACATATATTACAAGAATCATAATATAAACTTCTATATGATATGATTTTAAGTAAAATAAATAAATAAAATATATAATAATTTAAAATACCTACGTTGTTTCGGTAAAAACTGGTTTCTCGCTGTATTTTCGGTAAGTTTTAATTTTTTTTTTGTGTAAATCTATTTTTTCTTCCACTTTCTTTGGGTCCAAAGGTTCTCTTGGTGCAACGAAAATATTTTCAACTTTTTTTAATTTTTCTAAATGTTTTTGCTGGGTTTCCTTGTCTTTAAAAACAACAAAACAGTTTCGGCTTTTCTTGCGATGTATAATAAACCTTTCATAATCATCAAATAAATGTTTCACGTCGTCTTCGTTTTTAATTACTTTTTTTGTTCTTAAGTACAGTGTTCTGGATATTTCTTCATTTTTTGATTCAATAGTAGATAGATCTGTTTTCGCCATCTTCGTGAAACATTCAGTTATTAATAATAAATAAATTTAATATTTTATTGTTGTAAATTATAATTTGCTGATAACAAAGTATTTAAAAAATTGGAAATTTAAATATTATTTGATTGTTAATAAAATTTATTGAAAAAAGCATGGGTTATTTTTATATTATGAAACTGAGTGATTTATTATTTTTATAATAATGTTAAAATTATTTACCTTGTTTTAAATATTATATTTTGCTCTAAACATGTGTCTTAGTTTTATATTCATAAACTAACATAACCTCTCTAAAAGAAGACCTGCTGTATTCTTAAATCTTTTAGGGTGATTTTTTTCTTTTCATATTTTTGTCTTTGTCTGGTTTAATCTGTCTTTTTCTTGGCTTATCAAAAGGTGTATTTCCAAAGCAACGTTGAAGCTACATGGAAACTCCTCATAAATAAATCTAAATTTTATCCTGAGAACAAATTGGGGTCCTGGTGGCCTTCGGAATATACATGATTGCGTTGTGTTGTATCTTTAGTCTAACATTCTATCAATCAGGGTCAGGGCCGGATTTAACTTTTTGCCGCCCCTAGGCAGTTTTGAAATGCAGCTTGTTTTTTTTTTTTGTTTGTTGTTTTTTTTTTGTTTCGAAATAAATAAATTTACTAATAAATAAATTAGGAAATATATTAAAGTATATAAAATACATAAAAC
>JABFPM010005528.1:0-11152 GCA_022817325.1 Idris sp. 1 HC-2018 | reverse complement strand
CACCCCCCTTTAATATATATTTGCACATTTTAATTATCCTTAAATTATCATTTTTCCTTTAAAAAAAGGGGGGCTACAATTTGTGACATCATTTTAAGGGGGGGGGGGGTAAGATATTATATGACATTGCGTGACGCAGGAGGAAAAGAGGGAAAAAATTGGGAAATTTAGACACCATTTGTGGACGGCCCCATTAATGATTTTACAATTTATTAAATAATAAAAAAAATGTTTTTTTTATAAAAAACATAATTGCCCAATAATGTATTAAATTAAGACATATTCAAAGTTCAATTTATTAATACCAAACCTTTATTTATATTGAAAATTGCATTTTCAATAAAAACACTTATCCTAAAAATAAGAAGCAATATAAATTCAATAAAACTGTACAAAATGAATCATACTTCTGGAAAAAATGGAAAAACTGCTACCACGACGGTGACTAAATATTTATACTTCATCACGGATTTAAACTGCGTTCGATTTTGGCGCGCTTGCGCGCTCCATCTCGCGCCTGTGCACAGCTCTCAGCTTGCTCCATTTTTTGTCACGTTGGTAGCGCTCAATATATTCATTGAAATTGACAGATGACAGTGATATAGAGTGCGCGAGGAGACATTTGACACGACCAAACAAAGTAAATAAATAAGCGCAGTGATGGGCCAATCTCACTAGATCTAATATGGTTTTCCTTATTTTAACTTTCCACTTATTTGTCCCAGATCCAAGTTTCACATGAGACGTAATGCGAGCTCAACTTTGTTCTCAATCTCGAGTGTATTTAAACAAAAAAAATTGAGATCTTGTTTTCCTGTTTAATTATTCATTGATTTGATGTAAATAACAATTAGCTCTACGATGAAGTAACCCAAATGATCCATTTAGTTGTTGGAATTTCAGTTAGTGACGTCTTTAGTAAGTTAATAAGTTGCAATGAAAATCATTTTTGCTTGTATTTGATATACTGAAATGCAAATTTTGGTATTTTGAGCTTCTCATAAATATTTACAGATTATTTAAAATATAATATTATGTCTTAGAAAAATGTCTTTATATATTATCATAAATTACTTTTACAATATTTGAAATTTTGTAAACTTTACAAAACTGACGTTTATTTTCCAGTGCTTAAAATTTAAATGTTCATTCTATTTATAAAATATGACTTATTGCGAATTTGCTTGAGTAAATAAGAGAAATTTGCCAAAGAAAAATGAAAGAAAAACAAAACACGAATAATAATTATAACTTATTTTTTATCTCTGTATCATCCGCTTATGAATCATTTTTCATCGTTGAAATATCTGAGTTTTATTATTTTGTAATCATAAAAACAGTAGTGAAAAAAATTAAATCTTAAAAAAAACAATCAGCTAAACATTTAGTTAGGGATAAGATAAACAATAATTGTGACACATATTAATAAATGTTAATTTACAAGGCGTTTCATGACTCATTTGAATAAAGGCTCTATTTATCATGATTATGTATTCTGTTTGAGAATTTGTATAAACTTGTTTTTTACTGATATGGAAATTAATATTTTTCCGGAAACTTCGGCAGCTTTGTGAATATGAATTATTTTTTTTCCTTCAGTTTTATTTAACTAAGCGAAAAATTTTAAAAGTTGTAGTATTGTTAATAAAATAAGGGTATTATATAATAATAACTAGTTCAAATTGATTTACACAGTGTTATTTATTAAATTAAATTTCTTTCAACATTAGAAGGCTAACTTTGTATTCACTGCAAATATGCCTTGCAAACAAATATACTAAAATTCTTAAATTTGAACTCATTTCAAAGAGTTTTACTAATTTTTATAATTGTCTTTTTCAGTGAGAAAACACGAAAAACGATGTGGGCGAAATACAAAGTTCCGTACATCATCACTGGAATAGCACTGGTTCTAATTATCTTGGGAATTGTAACAGGAGTTTATTGGTCATCGATATATACTGGTATTTTAACTCAAGTAAGTTTTTCTTAGCATTATTCTAATTTTTTTCTTACCTAATTCGAAAATATAAAACAACTAATAATAATCAATTTTAATTTTCAGAAATTAACGTTATCTGAAAGTTCAAAATCTTATGAATTATGGAAGAAAACTCCAATTCCAATGTTCTTGAAAATACACTTTTTCAACTGGACAAACTATCAAGATATGGTTCATGGTATTGATTCAAAGGCGAATTTTGTCGAGATGGGCCCATATGTTTTTAAGTAAAAATAACTAATATAAACCATATAAGTTATTAAATAAATTCACATAAATAAAATACATTGAAAAAAGTTTTTAACCCTTAGTGCTACTTTATAGCATCTCTGCAATTGAAAATTGACATTATAATTTTTCTAGTGTTTTTAATCATTTGTTCTACATTTTTGTTCAGAATATATTAGTTTATCATAAATAGATTCCAAAAAATAAAATTGTAGAGAAAAAGATTTTTTCTGAGAAAAGTTATTGCAACAAAAATAAAAAAAATTTCGAATTTTTTGTACTTCAAAAAACCCTTAATTAGGTCACAATAATAACGTTAGATGATATTAGTTAAACAAAAATTGCTCCAAAAGTGAAAGTGATTTTTAAATGATATAATGTATTTATTTATTTTCAGAGAAGTGGATTACAAAATTCCCATTCAATGGAACAAAAATGACACTATTACATTTCATCAGAAAAAAGTTTGGCACTTTGTGCCATCCGAATCTAATGGAACCTTGGCCGATGTTGTATCAAACTTAAATCCAGTTGCAGCGGTAATTATTAACTATTAAAAATTACAAAAATTGAAAAAGAAATTATTATGATTTATTAAAATGTCTTTTTCAGACACTCGGTCATTTGTTCCATAAAAAAACAGGATTTACTAAACGAATAATCAGCAGAATTTTGGATGCTTACAATGAGTCTTTAGTAATTCACAAATCTGTAAGAGAACTGCTTTTTGACGGTTACAAGGACGACCTGCTAGCACTCGGAAAGAAAATGAAGGTTACAAAAATGCCATTTACTAAATTTGGCTGGTTCTACGGGGTAAACTTTTATTAATTTATAATACAATAAATATAATATAAACACAAAAACTAACGTTAATTTCAAACTATTTTAGCGAAATAACTCAGAAACTTTCGACGGTATATTTAATATGCTCAGAGGTCAACATAATCTTCATGAAATGGGAAAAGTTGTTCGATGGAATTACATTAATAAAACGGAATTTTACGATGAAACTTGTAATAATATAGACGGCTTCATCGGGGACTTGTGGCCACCACTTTTAAGTAACAAAACAGTTTCAGTTTTTGTGCCTGACATTTGCACGTATGTACTGCTTATCCTGTAATAATAATTTTTTTCACAGATCTAAAAAAGTTTACATAAAATTTTTCACAAGTATAAAAAATTGTACATAAATTTTTTCTATGCAGGCAACTAACTTTAAAATTCGACAACTTCACCGATCATATGGGTCTCATTGGACAACGTTACATATCTGACGAAAAAATGCTTGACACCGGAGCAAAAGATTCTAGCAAAAAGTGCTACTGTCCAAAGGACGAGCCGTGCCAGCCAACTGGTACCCTAAATGTGGCCAAGTGTAAATATGATGCTCCTGTTTTCGTGAGTTTACCCCACTTTTATCTGGCTGACAAAAGTTACAGAGAAGGAATCACTGGCATGAAACCCAATAAAACGAAACACGAGTTCTTCCTCACTGTCGAACCGGTATATATATATATATATATATATAAAATTATTATATAGACTTTTACTAGTTATTATAATAATTACATTAATTAAATAATTTGCTATTTCTTTTTACAGAAATTCGGTATTCCTTTACAAGTTAATGCTCGATTGCAAATCAATTTGTTGATTCAACCAGACAAAAGTTTAAAGTAAGTAAAATGAAATAATTTTTTTAATTTAAATTTACTTTGAGTTTAAAAAAAACTTCTTTTTCAGTGTGTTCAAAAATGTGAAAAAGACCTATGTACCAATGATCTGGTTCTCGCAAGAAGCCTATCTGACTACAGAACTCGCGAACGAAATGAAATTCGTCATGATCTTGCCAATGTTGGGTCACGTGACTTTCTTCGGGATTGGTGGAATTGGTATACTCCTCGTACTCGTAGCTGGCTCAGTTTTTTTACACAAAAGACGAAAAAACGAAGATCGTCAAGTTTTATTAAAAGACTAATTTCTCATAAGCTGCATCGAACCGTATACCCTGATGACGCTGAACAATAGTCATGTTCTTTTCAACAAAAATATGCGATTTATGGCAAGAACCATTTTTGCACTGTAAAATATCATCGATTAAACTTCACAATCATTCTTGACGATTTAACCTGTAGAAACTTACACTCAAGTGATAAACAAGTGCCTAAAATAATTTTTTTTTATATATATAAAAACCAAAAAATGTTGTAAAAAATTTGACAACTCTGACAACTAAAAAATAAGAATGAATTTTGTATTTCAGTTGTTAGAGTGTCATGAGTTGAGTTTTTATGTATACGGTATCGAATTTGCGCTTCCCATTTTTTTTATATTGTGTTAAATTTTTTTATTGATGTTTTGTAAAAATCTTGATTGCGTAACAAATGTAACAATCAAATGTGTACTTTCAGTCATTGTTCATTCGTATTATTTTTACAGTGAAATATCAGAATTTAAGTAAATTTGGTCGATTCATTCTGACAGTTCTTTTTCGAAAAAAATGGAAAACATTATCTGTGATATAAACGTTGAATTGGAGCGAATCAAAATTTTCACTCAAATTAATTTATCTTATAAATTTGTTTTGAAGCTAAATTCTTTATAATACAAAAAAAAGAAACATTAATAATTCATTCCAATGTACATAATAAATAGTATTTAAATGGTACGTTGGATATCGTGTCCAACAGCATGTTATTTCCTTAGGTTAAGGAACAATCTTTTTAACTAGTAGATAATAAATTTGATTAAATTGATATTTTTTATCGCTCAAATTATATCTTCAGTTGCCATCGATTTATTGTTTGACTGTAGATATTTGTATTTATGTAACAATAATCTGTCATTATTTATAGCGCGGTATTTTATGTAAAATATGTATATTAATAATAAAATTATAGATCTTAAAATGTTGTCACTCATTTTATTCCCTGCATTATATTTTATTTAACTTTATTAAAGTTAAAAAAGCAATATTTTAAATATAATTTATTATATTAACAATAATTTTACTAAAAGTTGTTATATTTATATCATTTTATTTCAATTTTTAATTTTTGAATAATTGTGACTGCAAAAGTACATTAACTCGTTTAAATTTGGCGCCAAAGCTGTAATCGCATTTACGTCGCCAGTGACCCGTAAAAATATGATATGAGCAGTTCCGAAATGACTCGTCATTGCTTCCACGAGAGCTGCTCGCAAGATGTAATGACAAACTCATTGTCAGACCCAAAGTTAATCGCGATGTCGCAGGTGTTACATTGACGTAAACGTGCAGACGGAGATGGCGAAAATCGTCAAGGCTACGGAATTGGTCACGACGATTCTTCCCTGTGAATACTGCTCTAACCTTACATTTAAGGTTATACCAGATTTTGTAAAGTAAGTAAGTTTTTTTTTTTCAATTTTTCCCTCCTCAAAAAAAGGTTTTTCTGTTGACAAAGACATTAAATTTTTTATCTCACAAAAATGACGTAAACAGTAATTTATCTTTTTAACACTTTTTGTCAACTTTTTATGTCATATAGCTATGGTTAGATATATATGTATGTATCTTAATTTTTGATTAACGAATCAATTTGTCACATTGTTACACAATAATTTTTTTCAATGATATCGAACGTACTTTGACAAATTTAATTTGCTCCAAAGTTGTAAAAAAATTTCAAGCTCATTTATAAAAATAATTTTGAATTTTTTCTTTGCGGACAGTACAATTTCGTTCAATTTTAAAGAATAATTTATGACGCAATTGTTTAAATACATTACATTTTTCGAAATGAAAGTAAATGAATATTGCATATTTATGAGTATTAACAATTAATTTTTGTTGCATTATTATATAAATAAAGTTATGCTAAATGTTATGCAGAAGTTTTTTTTTAATTTGTAATGAAATAAAATATTCGTCATTTTGGTGTTTATATAATTACCACTTTGGAGTAAATTATTTATTTCTGCATTAGATAAAAAAAGTGCTTAGTGAAAGTGTTCATTAAAGAAAATGCATATTAATAATTATTATTGATAAGCCTTTAACGTCACTATTTATTATGAAAGTTCTTAGTCAGAGAAAATAATTGTAACAAATTTGACGACAAAAATGTCAATTCACTACAAATAAATAAAAGTCAAATGACATTTTGTTTTGCAGATTGCAAGTTAAGTTACAAATTGTGTTCTATAAAAAAAGTAATAAATTTACAGTGAGTTCACTTAAACAAATATTTACCAGAGATAATTTACACGTGTTATTTTTTAAATAGGATCTCAAATTTATTCAATTTAGTAAATGATTTTTCTTGCTTTTAGAATAATTTTGTTTTTATATAAAAAGAATATATAATACAGAAAATTACAAAATTATTGCAGGCACCTTCGAGAACAGCACTGCACGATTGAGGGCGGGTCTTTTGTTTGTCATTATGGATACAACAATGTTTGCTCAAGTTTGCCCGTCGAAGGTGTTTCGGACAAGGATTACGTAGCGCACGTGACAAAACACGCCACGATGCAGCAACAAAAAAAAAGCAACGGCCAATTGGTGCAGCCTTTGACTTCCTGGTCCATATATTCGGCGTCGCAAAATTTGCCTGCTGTTTTGAACGATCCCAACAAGGGCAAGCAGAGCAATTTTCTCACACGAACATGGGGCGACTCGTTTGTGGAAAAAGTCGACATTCCAAAGAGCCCTTATCTTCCTGAAGTCACCATGCAGCACTTCGAACTTTATTTGAAAAAAATTGCTCGAGTTAGTTTTAAGTTACAATCATTGCTGACTTCAAGTTATTTTTTGATTTTATAATACTTTTTTTCAGAGATACAGGAAACACTCTCGCATGAACTCAAATACTAACCGGCCTACCTCACCCAATGAACTGCTACAGAATTTTCCAAATCTTAGAAAAATTAAATCTTTAAATACCAACGGACCTGTGGGTAATTACATTTTGTGTGCATTCAGTGCTGAAGATATAAGTAAATTTTGAAAAAACAATAAGATTTATAAGTCAATGAAATTTTCAGATCGAGCACAATTTGATTTACTAAACATTCCAAAGATTTTTTTAAGTCCGAATTTAGACTTGTCAAAGAGGGTCGACTTTGAAGCTGTCTTTCCTTTTGCTAAGGATGGTTTTCTGAATGAAAGAGGAAATGTTGCTATCAACGCAAGACAAATGCAAGAACATGTAGGCCAGGAAGTTAGAATTTGTATTCTCTTAATTTTATTTTTATTATAATGTTATTTATTTTTGTTTCAGTTGAGTCATTATCTAGATATTGTAGAAGTGAGAATAGCTGAACAAGTAGCTTCCAAATCGCAAGCATTTTTCCATGCCATGATGTCACACGATGTTTTAATGGAACAACTTACACAAACTATCACAGTGCTGAAAGCTCTTCGCAAAAATATTCATGAAATTGATCAGAGTCTTGTTAACAATTCTTTGAATATCTTAAAGTAAGTTTAACATTTTATGCAATTTTGCTTTTTTGTGTTTAAATTATAAACTTTATTTTTAACATTTAATAATATACCACAAATTATTTTTTAACATTCAATAGGCTAGAACGAAATAGATCGAATCATTTACTTGTGCAACAAAAATTAAAGTTAATGGCAACAGTTCACCAAAGTCAACCTATGATTCAGTTGTTATTATCAACGCCAGATTATGTGGCCGCTTTAGATCTCATTTCAACAACACAAGAAATTCTTCTTCAAGAATTAAATGGTGTTCATAGTTTTAGGTAATTTTAATTTTGTTCTAACAATTATTTAAAACTAATTTTACTCAATTTCACTTTAAACTAACATTTTTATGTAATACCCCGATGGGGTGATTTTTGTGTTCTTTAGAATATTTGTTATGGTCTTAACTTTTAAAAGTAAGAGGGTAATACCATTCAACTATTCTTAAAAAATCTTCAATTGCAATTATTTGACCTGCAAAGTTATTGGAAATAAGCTCTGTAGTATACACCCAGACAAAAAAGTCGGTAATCTTTACTATAAAATTTTAGTTGGTTTTTTGGTCAACTTATTTCTAACTGAGTAATGTCAACTCGGAAATGTAGTAAACTTAACCATACGTGACAGTTATTGTATTTGAAGGCTGTAGAAGCAAAATTTTTGTTCGATACGTAACCATAAATATATAAATGTTAAATCGAGTAATAGAAATATTATTCTATTTAATGAATGAATCTTCAGTATATTAAAATTTATCAGTTATAATAATTCATGATTTTAAATCCATTACAAAGAATGATTTATATCTAATTTTAAACTAGCACATCATTGAACAATTTTACTAAGTTTTTCAACTGTTTTGATTTCATATGTTTTGAGTAATACAAATCATTTTTTCAGTCAGTTCTACTACAAAAATTGAGTTGGCCATAAAACTGAATAGAAAATATAGTTGAAGTGAATATAGTCACGTTAACTGATATTCTAGTTGTAATTACTATATTTTCACTTGTATTAACTATAAATGCATCAACCATGAACATACAGTTAACTTAACAACACGATTTTTCCTGAGTGTATGCTAAGAAAAGCGTGTGAAAGGTTCTAAAAAACAAAACTGACAAGTTTTTTCGTTTAAAGTACAATTTTTACACTTTAATTTCGTAAAACTCGTTTGCTCTTTTGATGATTATATTGTTAGATAAGATTTTTTAAACAAAATACTGGCATTTTACGTACATTATGTCATATTCCTTTTTTTTATACAAAAATTTTACAGAAAATTTTAAGGCCCTATAAACTTTTTTTAAGTTTTAAGTTTAAAGAGGAATGTACAAAATATCTCTGTACACATTTGTTTCAATTTTTTAATGAATAATTTCACACAAAAAAAAACCCCAATGCTATATTTCAGTGGATACAAAAAAGATCAAAATATTCTAAGATTACTTTTAAATGTTTAATATTTTGTAGACACTTAGATTCACAATTAATGGAAATGGAGAGACTAATTGACAAGATGTTGTCTGCTGAGTTTGAAAGGTTTGCCACAGCAGATTTGAATAGACCACTAAGTAGCGATAATACAGTTTTAGATGGGGTAAGTTGTACAAACAAAACTAAATGTTTAAATTTACAAAATTTTGAAATTGCTACTTCTCTTTTCAGGATAAATTAATATCTATAGTTTCCGGTCTTCTTCGTCAGAAGCATTTTCAGTTCGTCGACACATACAAAGAAGAAGCTATAGTGACAGTAAGGGTAATCACAAAGCAAAGAGTAATAGAAGCTCTGGCTGCAAGTGAGGACAACTGTAACGATCAGCAGGCAGCTGCCCTTGAGGTCGGCGGACTGTTTTTAGCCGACAGACTCGAGCTTCTATACAATTCCATTCAGTCGCTCACTTTGTTACTGCATCGAGTCAAAGTGAGTTTCATTTAGCGACTGCATTTGTTCAGTGCAAATAATACTGAAAAAAATTTATCACTAAATATCAGACAAAAATAAAATAATTTTGTTTTCCCTTCAACTTTAGTTAAAAATACTATGTACAAAGTTTTAAACATGTTTAAAAAATATTGAAACCCTTTCTATTTTGTCATGAAATATTCTTGTAAAAATTATTTTGGGATATTTTTTAATGGTTAAAAACGTCAATTTTGACAGCTTGAATTTTGTTGTTAATAATTACAGTCGCAGATTGCTATGAAGCATGAAACAAATATTTTCAAGTATTTTATGTATGAAATTAAATTTGAAAACGAATTAAAGTACGGATATTCTGTTTTTATAGTTTAAACCATTAAACATTCTATGTTTCTTTAACCTTCCGGCACTCGCGCGGTGTACTGAGTACACAAGGAGAAAAAATTCCGAGTTGGTATAAACGCGAGAAATAAGGGTGCAAAAAAGGCGCGAGTTCCAGAAGGTTAAATCAACATTGGTAAATAATGGGTCACCGAGTTTAAACATTATAATTTCAATTTCTTACACAATTACGTAAAAAATGTGTTATTAATTGATAATGACTGGAGTAGTAAAAATTGATATAAATCTGAATGATATTAAGTTAATAATTAAAATGTAATTAAAAATATGAATTTAGATTTAGAAGAGATCATTTTTTATATATTGAAATTTTTAAAGTTACAGTTTATAATTTTTAACGAATTTTTAGAAAAGTTTTTGTTGATGAAATTATTACCTTGTAAAATTTTTTCTAGAATTAAGCTCAAAGAATATAATTAAGTTTGAAAACAATTTTTTTTATTATTATCCATAATTCGGTATTAGAAGGGTTAAAGTTTAAGAAAAATAATTTTGTATATATTTTTTTATTTTAGGCAGTTTACAATGTACTCCGAGACACAGTGGACTTATCTTCCGGTCGTCTGCACGACGGAACCATCGATCATTCTCTAACAGATTGTCTTCTGACTGACGACGAACACGCACAAGTGACAGCTAAACTTGACAACATGCTTACTTCTGTGTGTGATTACTGCCACGAACGTCTCGGCAGTCTTTTGTCCGCGGACAAAGAAAAATCACAGACTGACAAATCCACCAACGATGTTCTCTCTAACAAGGATAAAGAGATTTCAAATTGGAATGACAAATCCTGGCTAAGCGAGCGGGCCACCACAACGCAGGTCTGCAGATTAGCCAGCATGGTGGAAGATTTCACGGAGACTTGTGAAAAACTCTGTGGAAAACAGTGTACTGCATTGCGTTCGGCTTTCAAGGTACAAAATTTATCTTCGACTAGGATTATCTTTTTTTTTTTTTGTTTACTACAAAAAATTAAAACCAATTATAATTTAGTTAAGCTTAATTATTGCCAATTTTTCGGAACTTATTCGGTTTAAATAAAAACTATTATTTTACGTTTCGGAAATTTATTTTTCCTTCTTCAGAATCTAAAATGTTACAATTATATT